>OY292538.1:9386818-9494733 GCA_958496365.1 Subacronicta megacephala | reverse complement strand
GTTATACATTAAATTGTTAACTACACTGGCCTGCAAAACAACGTACTACACTTTAAAAAGAAAACACAAATTTTAAACTCTTTTCAAGTCGTTTTTATTTCGAAAGTTTGTCTGGTGTGCTTAAAAAGTTGTCGCAATTATAAAATGTGATACTTAGTTTTGCTAGCCAATGTTGATGGCATCGATATTTCTTAACTGACGATCTCTGAGTAGAAAAGCCGAAACAAACAGAGAATTCTGATTTCCCTTACGCCGCGTTCCCACTGACGACAAAACATGTTGCAATCAGCTACCTATCCCCGTCACTCTTTGAGAGTTAGATAGAGTAAGATAGATATTTGCAACAAGTTTTATCGTCAGTGGGAACGCGGCGTAAGGATGCAATTTATCGTGGCAAATTTTATCGATATCTATTCAAAAGTTTAAGCATGAAAAATTTAACAGAGATCGCATTTATATGGATTTCTTGCACTTGGTACTTACTTGGGAGTGCCTTCGACCTTCTGTGTGTCAGAGAAAAGCAGCTTGTCAATATCATCTGCATTCAACACCTGGATTTTAATCTTCCTTGCTGCGATCTTGTTATCTAATTCGGTAAGCTCCTGTAAATCACAAATTTTATGTCGTTGGGATATTTATGAACTGTGCACACGGCTACACATGTAATATACATTTCCAGTATAAGCTGATCTCGCATTGTAAGGAGAACATAATATAAAAATTTTACCTTAAAATAAAATTTGTATTATGTTTCCTAAGACGTCCGAAGTCCATTATGAGAGAGTACATCGTCTTTTCCCTCGCCCAGTCGCTAGATGTCTCTGTTTCCGCTACGTAACCGCACCTCTAGCGCCACCATCGGCCGAACCTGGTACTAAATTTAACACGCCCAAGCAAGCCACCATTTCTTAAGTCATTGTTTGGCTCATAATGATGATAATGATGATGGTATTACACCAGGAAGACATTATTTGGACTTCGGACGTCTTAGGAAACATAATACAAATTTTATTTTAAGGTAAAATTTTTATATTATGTGTTCCGTTGGACGTCCGAAGTCCATTATGAGAGATCTGTTTGTTATCTCCTGGTGGCTTGCATAATAAAACGCAACAATGTGATTTATTTTGTTTATTTGGGAAAACAAAATTATTTAGGTACAGAGGTAAATAGGAAAAAAAATATATTTCTTCATAGTAAAAGAAATCTTAATAAAGGTATGTTCCTAATAAGATATTTAAGAAGACATAATCCTGATAAATAAAATGATTTAACCAAAATTTAATTGATTTATAAAGTATTAATCGTCACTATGCACGCAATCAGAACGACTTTAATTTGTTGTATCAAAGAATTGGGAAAGAGACTTCTCTTGTTCCATACTTTTATTTCTTATTTCTCTACAGTAATATTTTCTAAACGTATATTCGTGACGCCAATTTCCCTTTGCAAGAATATCATTTATTGGATACTTCTCTAAGCAGTTTAGTGATGAAACTGCTGATCGAAAACTACCGGGCGTGGCCTGTATTCCGGAAAGAGTTCGCCTTACCCAGCCACCAATGATGACAGTAGTGGCTGGCCTACGCGGCTCCCTCGTTGTAATAAACAAATTTGTCATAGTACCCCTGACATGCTTTGATACATTTACTAAATGTCTTAACCAAAATAAGCAATCTATATTCTTATCCGGGGAAGGTAGTAACGTCCAACTTGATTGTTGGTGCGAAGCTGAATCAGTTTTAGAGCCAAATACGGGATGCAAAGTTATTGAATTTCCATTATCCACAAAATGTTCTGAGTCACAATGTAAGAGAGTTAAGTCATGCACTCTACGACCCGAAGTCAACAATAGGATTGTAGCAGTCCGCCTAGAAACGTCATATAAACTGAGTAAATTAGGAATTGTATTTTTTAAAAATTGTATTACTATCCTTGCATCCCATATAGGCAATTTTGGTGGAACTGGTCTGGCTACTGATATAGCTTTTAAAATATGCCTGACTAAATTATTTGATGATATTTTGGTATCAGAAAGTGTTTCACAAACAGATGCTATAACCGATTTATGGACAAGAATAGTACGGTATGCAAGATTATCAGTAAGAAAAAGTTTCGCTAGATATCGAGCTACATTAGCCGGTGCCGGATAGCTACAATTTAAATTATTATCATTACACCATTTCGACCACTTGTTCCATATGGGAATGTAAGTTTTAAGCGTAGAAGTTCTCCAGCATGTTGATAAAAGCTGCTTTTCTTCAGACGACCAACTATCTGTTAAGGTGTCCCAACCGAAATGAGCCAGGCTTCCAACTGTAGGTTGTGTACTTGAGCTGGGGGTCGACCCGTCACAGTGTCTACCAATGTCATCTTGAGATCCCTTATTTTCATAGGACGTGCTAGGGCACGGCTCTTCAAGTCTGGACGCCAAAACGGCTTTTTCCACTTGGGCGCTATTATTATGAACTTGCCATTTGCCGAGTTGAGATGGTGTAGCACACGTGGGAGCAGGGCTGGTGGAGGGAATATCCACGCTAGATCGTAACTCCAGGATCTGCTGAACGCGTCGTGAAAGCAAGCGCTCAAGTCTGATAAGTCTAGCGAAACATACTCCGACACGACGTGAGCGTTGCTTGACGCGAATAGGTCGATGTCTGGAGTACCCCAATGGCTGAATACCTTTTTCGTCGCATTGCCTAACAGGTGCCATTCGGATCCCACGCGATTTCGCGAGAGGTGATCGGCATCCGTGTTGTACAGTCCCGGTAAGTGGTGAGGGAGGAGTACAACGTTTAGACTGTCCGTCAGTGCCAGAAGTTGTTTTGTCAATCGTAATAGTTTCAGAGACTTCGTTCCGCCTTCGTTCTTTATGTAAGACACAACTGTTTTGTTGTCGCTCTGCAGGACGATGGTTGAATTTTTTAGAACATCTGCCCTCAGCGTGATTGCTGCTATCACTGCATACATTTCCTTGAGATTGCAGTGCCACTTCAATTGATGATGACCCCAATTTCCTTTTAGTTTGTCGTTGTTCACTAGGGCTCCCCATTGAACGTCCGAGGCGTCCGTGATCACGTAGTTTACAGGTGACCGCCTGGAGTGGATTGGGGTTTTCTGGCTGATATTTTCTAACCACCATTCTAGTTCCCTTTGTACCTCGTCCGCAAACGGTCTGGGTTTGGAGCGGTGTGAGTTTATCTGCAACAGATTGCTGTGACGTTGCAGTGTGCGGCAATGCAACCTTCCCCGGAGGGTGATGAAGGTCGCAAAGTTGAGATACCCTAAGAGGCGTTGCGCCTGCTTGAGAGTCCAACTGCCGGCTACCAAGCGGGTCGATAGGCACTGGCGGACTTTGCTCACCTTGTCCGGGGGTAAACACTTGATGTTGTATCGCGTGTCCCAGACAATTCCTAGGAACTCTAGAGCTGTTGTTGGTTTGAGTATGGATTTCTCCATGTTGATAAACCAACCTAGGCTTGTAAGGAACTCTATAGCTATACGGACATGAGCTTGCAGGGTCTTCCTGGATTGATGAACAATCAAATAGTCGTCCAAAAACACAACCAGACGGAGACCTTTGCTGCGCAACACTTCGGCAGTCCAATTTGTAACGGACGCAAACATTCTTGGTGCAGCAGCAAGACCAAAGGGTAGTCATCTCATTTGCAGCAACCGACCCTCGTAACTGATGCGCAGGAAACAACGGTGTCTTTTCGAAATCGGTAGATGATAATAGGCTTGGCTTAAGTCTAGCTTTACCATCCAGTCTCCCCTCTGTAAGAACTTGGGCATTTGGTAATGATGAAACAGATGGAAATGTTTTGGTTTCATAAACTGGTTTAGTGCCTTTAAATTGAAGATAACTCGACTTTTTCCATTGCTTTTCGTTATAATGAAAAGTGGGGATATGAAAGAAGGGGTTAATGGCGCGAGCTCGAGGATATGATTCTGAATCATAGCTTGAATTTCTGAAGACATTAGTACTGAACTTGGAGTTTGAAATTTCTGCATAATGTCCGATGTTGGAAGGATTAATGGCGGCGTCTGATTGAATGGAATGCGAGCTGCAGTAATTAATCTGATGATTGTTTTGGGGGGTCCAAATTGGGCCCATGACTCTTGGTAGAGTTTTAGACAGCCGCCCATAAACCTTCTCGAGTAATTTATACCTATTTCTGTTACCCTGATCTTTTCGCCCCCCCCTTTTCTTACTATCCTGGTCGTCGAAATTACGCTTTTTTGATTTTCCTTTCTTCGTTTTGTTTTGAAATCGAAAGGATTTCTCACGTGAAGTAGAAGCTATCGGCGATTTAGAACGCACTGGTGATTTCGACTGAACAAAGGATTTAGATCGAGGAACGATTTCTTTATTCAATTTATCAACACCTCCAATTTTTTGTAAATAATTTGATAAGATTTGAGGGTTGAACATGTATTCTGAAGAAGGGGGTATCTTTTCAATGTCTTCTCGTATATATTTTCCTTTCAAACCTTTAAGGAGCGCTTTACGCCGCAGTTCTAAAACCTCAGCACGTTTTCCACAAATTATTTGTAAAATATCATGAGAAACAGTTTTATAATTAGACTCGTCACCAAATAATTCTTTGAGCTTATCGTAAATTGAAGATGAAGTTAATTTCACATCAGTATTTGATGACCAGTCAATCATGTTACGCAAAGCTGAATTCACAAACTCATTCTGTGCTAAAAACGCATTTGACAAAGCAGCAAAGCTGCGTTCCATTTGAAACCATCTAATAGGAGCCAATGGATCCTCGAAACGTCGTAATTCCTCGTTCACTTTTAGTTCAATAAACGCTGGAAAGGCCGCATATTTCTTTTGAACGTCAGTGTATCGCACAGAATTCCAGTCGGCTGTATCGAATCTCTGCATAGAAGCAATTTTTGAGACCCGATCAGGATCGGCCCGAGACACAGACGGTTCTTTAATAAAAACATTTAGCTCTGCGATATCATTTACCGATGACAACGAGCGTAAAAACGGATCGTCTAATGCTTTATTTATTTCATTTGGCACGGGTGCCACATAGGTAGAACAAGGAACACTCGGAAGCATGGCAGCATTATGTGCAGAAAAAATGTTATTTATATGACTTACCAGGTGGTGTGACAATAATTCAAACCTGCGATCTATTTCTCGTATGGAATCACCACTCAGCCGTCGTCTTTTTGGCGCGGGTTCATCTTCACTCGCACTTGATGTTGACCTAGACGACGTGGACGCACTAGACGGCATCGGTGCCTCTACACTTCCATGTATACGAGATTCACGATCACTAAAAACGTTCTCAGAATTGTTCCCCGGCGGCGCGGTAATTTCGTCACTATTTTTCATTTTAACAATGAACAAACACAAATTTATGTAACGGAAACCACAAAACTAATTTTAATTGCAATTTACTTTCTACTTTAATCTCGAAAGCAAAAATTAAATGAAAAAAAAAAAATTTTTTTTTTTTTTTGAAAAAAAAAAGGGGGTAAGAACTATAATAATCTAACGACCGTGCGCGGGGTTTGAAAAACGACGCAACAATGACTTAAGAAATGGTGGCTTGCTTGGGCGTGTTAAATTTAGTACCAGGTTCGGCCGATGGTGGCGCTAGAGGTGCGGTTACGTAGCGGAAACAGAGACATCTAGCGACTGGGCGAGGGAAAAGACGATGTACTCTCTCATAATGGACTTCGGACGTCCAACGGAACACATAATATAATGCGAGTTCAGCTTATAATGGAATTGTGTAACTTGATGAGTAGCCGTGCGTGGCAACGAAGGTACTTCCAGAAGGTCTCAACTCGGCATTCTGTTGGAGATCTCAGGACTCTCCCTTCCTAAATCCACCTGATAATATACGGTAAAATGCCACCGTTTGTTTTTAGTCGATAAAAACACAAAAAGAAAATAAAGATTATTTAGATCAACATAGATAACAGTCCACTTTTTCAAGGATGCTTAAACAGACAGACTGACCTTCAATATTCCCAATTTGCGGAGCTCAGTTGATTGGAAGTCATACTCGAAGTTAGATAATTCCATGCAGCCGGAGCTGGTGAGGTCCTGCATTGAGTTGACCACGGCGTTCAGGTGATTCAAGGTCCTGTAGGAGATAAAATGTTATTAAAGAACTCCTTTAGCGAGATAAAGTAATTTTTAGCGAGTTAGTTTAGTGTTGAGTGAGCTTAAGATGTGATAAATATGTAGGTTATGCATTATCCTTGCTTTTCCTAACTGTGTAAGGGTTAGTTCTTAGTTTGAGCAGAGAGCTTACACGAAAGGACTACCATTAAGTCTCCTTATCTCTTGTTAAAGCTTGTCTTAACGCGTGTCTATGTGTAAAGTACGTATACGTATAAATAATTTTGTGAACAGTATAATATTATGTTCATAATAATTTAAACTGGGTATGTATGGTCGCCAGCACATCAGGCTGCCACAAAATGTAAAATTTTCTCAGGTGATTTTGAACTTAATAATCAATATGTTAAGGTTTAATATCATTTGGAAAAATGAATGATGTGATGGCGACTAAAGAAATTAAAATTAATCTGAATGCTGTAAGTGTTATTCCGTGTCGTCGTGCTATTCTCACATTCATAGTAATTTTATTTAATTATCATCATCTTCTCATGTAATAGATACTGACTCGTCATCGTCGGGCCGGTCATGGGTCGCGCTCGCGACGATGGCAGCGGTGTAGTGCGCCAGCGCCGGGCCCAGCGCGGCGGGCTGGCCGGCGCCGGCGCACCACGCGGCCTGGACCAGCGCCGTGCTGGCACCGACCGGGGACCACACCTACAGATCATAACAGGCTAGTTGACAAACTCACATTACTATTAATCTTGTTAACCCCCCGTACTAAGCCGTCCACATCGGTAGTGCAATGGGTGGGTTTCAAGCCAACAACCACAAGATCGCAAGTCCGATGCCCTAGCCATTAGGCTACCACCGATTAACATTGCTCTACCGACGTGAACCCACTCGTAATACAAGCGTTTAACTTAGTACAGTGGGTTATAGCTGTTACCTGACCCACCCTAGGTGGGCCGGTGGCGTCTAAGTGGGTCAGGTAATAGCTATAACCCACTGTACGAGAGGTTAAGAAGAATAAAGTAATGTGCGACCGACATTGCTAATAAGCTTAAGTAACTCATTTTTTATGGCGTCTATTTTTTTATACCTAGATCAACACAAAAATAATCACACTGCGTGATAGGGTATAAAATACTGACATTCGAAAACGCACTAAGGATGTTAATGTTGCCCTAGTCATTGCACAACGGTACGGAACCCCTTCGGGTAGTTTTTACCGTGCCTGCATTACCTTGTTCTCCTTCTTGCTCTTCTGCATGACGACACGGACAAGGGGCTGCATCACGCTGGTCTTGAAGTTCTCCAGGTCTCGCAGCGCTTCGTCAAACGCTGCACTCTTGGTTGCCGAGATATGACTGTTTGTTGCGAATCTAGGGAACAGAAATCAACATTTACCATTACGCTTATATTCCTTTAAAAATTTTAGAATTGGCAGAGATTTGCTAATGTACACATAGTACACATCAAGCTATACAAATCCAGTTTAGACTGACCTCCCATTGTAAATGTTTTATGTACAATTCAAGGTCAGCCTATACTGGTTTTATATAGCTTTATGTGGAGCCGTGCGTACACCGTACGCAGGCATTTTTAGGTACTTCGTCTTCTTCTGCAACCTGCTGCCATCTAATACAGGATGTAGGTCTTTTCATAAGTACGCCATTTTGTACAGTCTTGGGTCTTCCGGGTCCCAAAAGCATTTTCATACTACAACTCAGCTTCAGGGTGATATATCAATATGAAACATGCGTTTTATTTTAAATAAGACCTCCAGCAAAATAAAACTGTGAAAGCCACATCCGGTTTTATGCTCGTGATGCCGTGCAAACATACACACAAAACATTGAAATAAAACTACTTTTTACGGATTTAATCGCGTTGTATTGATAATTTTTATCTATTATCTAGGTTCCCCTAATTTTTTTTATATTCGGTCATTAACAATTTCAATTTATGCATTGATTTACCACTTGCATGAAACTTCCGATACGCACAGTTATTTTGTCTAAAACATAGTGAGCTGTAAGCTTAAGAAAATAACTGATGTCTAAACAGTTAGGGAAGTCGGTGACTTCAATTTAAGTGGTTCTTTTGTTTTAGCCACCGACTTCCCAAACTGTTTTAGACATAAAATTATTTTCATTTTTTTAAGGTGGTTTTACTTTTTTGTATTGTGGTTTGTGGCGGTTTTAAGTATTTTTTGGAAAGTTTTGTTTATAAATATAAAAAACTTGTAAGTCAACTAAACGCACTGCTCTGAAGTATGGCCTAACAAACAAAAAAGAATCACCCAAAATCTATCCATGACTACCGGAATTATCGCTTAACAAACATACATACGAATTGAGAACCGCCTCCTTTTTGAAGTCGGTTGAAAATACGTTACGTTACCTTAACAAGTGACAGCTCTCAGTCAGCGGCAAGGCTTTGGCCCTCAGCGCTTGTTTTGCCTTCTGGTCATGAATACCTTGTATGGCAGCATTGATTTCCTTCACTAGGACATCACACTCCTACAAAACAAAATAATTCATTTAAGCAACGTAACATACCACCACGCCTGTATTTCCTAAAAGGTTAAGCCGGGGTATACTAATATACACCCACAGTTCGCCGGTGTGTTTAGGTCCCATGTAATAGGGGGCGAGCCTATTGCCTTTAACCGGGCACAAATCCAGACTCCGAGCTGCTACTGAGAATTTCATAGAATAACACGTTGACGTTAACGACCTGGGGATTGAACCCAGAATCTCTAGAGTAGCAGTCGCGGGACCACTAGACTAATGAGGCAGTTATATTTATAAGTAAGTTATTTATCATCCTCCCACCCTTTCCCAACTATTTAGGGATCAGCTTAAGCTCACCTGTCCGAACTGTGCAATGTCCATGATGTCGTCGACGCTATTCATCACGGTCACCCCATCCCCACGGTTGTCAGGTGGGTTCAACAGTCTGGTCGCGTCCTCGCCGACCTTGCTGCTCAAGATCTTTATATCCTGTGTTGTTAAAATACTATGTTTAAATATTTCATATATCTATTAGGCACACGTTATTATATCACAACGCACATAAGATTGAAGCACATAAGACTTGAGTACAGAAGACCGACGCCCATAAGACTGATACCAATAACACCGACGCCCATTAGACCTACGTCCATATCACCGACACCCATAAGACCGACGCCAATAAGTCGTCAGTCTAACGCTTACCAACATCCATAAGACTGACGCCTGTTAAACCTATGTCCATAAGACCGACGCCTATAAGTTTGACAACTATTAGATGGACGCACATAAGACCGACGACAATAATACCGACTCTCAAAAGATCGACGCACATAAGACCAACGCCAGTTAAACCGATGCCTATTAAACCTATGCGTATTAGACTGACATCTGTAAGACCGGCGCCTATAACACTGACGCACATAAGACAGACGCCTATAACACTGACGCACATAAGACAGACGCCTATAACACTGACGCCTATAACACTGACGCCTATAACACTGACGCCTATAACACTGACGCCTATAACACTGACGCACATAAGACAGACGCCTATAACACTGACGCACATAAGACAGACGCCTATAACACTGACACACATAAGACAGACGCCTATAACACTGACGCCTATAACACTGACGCCTATAACACTGACGCCTATAACACTGACGCACATAAGACCGACGCCTATAACACTGACGCACATAAGACAGACGCCTATAACACTGACACACATAAGACAGACGCCTATAACACTGACGCCTATAACACTGACGCCTATAACACTGACGCCTATAACACTGACGCCTATAACACTGACGCCTATAACACTGACGCACATAAGACAGACGCCTATAACACTGACGCACATAAGACAGACGCCTATAACACTGACGCACATAAGACAGACGCCTATAACACTGACGCAAATAAGACAGACGCCTAAAAAACCGACGCCAGTTAAATAGACGTGATACACCATAGCAAGGTATTTATGTATGCAGATGACATGTGTTTACTATACTCGGCAAATGATATCAACGACGCCGTAAGTCACATACAGTCAGATTTCGAAAATGTGACTAAATGGGCTCATGACAATGGCATAATAATAAATATTGCGAAAACTAAAGTTATGAACATTTTTTCGCCGCACAGTAAATATAAAAACCACAATTTGAATATTAGCATAGTGGGTCATAGTTATGAATGCCTGCACAACAACAAAAATTACTGTCAATGTATAAATATAGAACAAGTAGAAAGCTATAGGTACCTAGGACTATTAGTTGACTGCAATTTAAATTGGAAATTACATGTGTCATATGTTTGTGGTAAATTGAGAACAATCTTGGGTAGATTCTTCCACTTAAGTGCCGTTGTAAACAGAAAAATGTTGTATGTATTGTATTACGCACTTGCTGACTCATTGATCAGCTACGGCCTGAGCAGCTATGGACTTACTTTTAAGACGCAATTAGATTACATCAAACAGTTACAGATTAGAATAATTAAATACCTAGTAAGTAAGAAAGTCCGAAAAAAATGTAAACCAAACTACGACAAACTATTTCAAATCTGTAAAATTTTACCTGTACACTATAAAGTAAAATACCTTATAGCTATTGAGCAATTCTATAAAACAGAGTATAAAGAACACACATCTCATAAATATTGTACCAAAAAAGTAAGGCAAGGCAAATTTGTAATACCGCCAGTTAGAAATTACTATGGACAGAGAACCCGGAAGTATTTAACACCTGTAATATACAATAATATAGATAGCTTAAGAAAACTTAATCCGGAAAAAAACAATACTTTTGCATTGAAGCGCGTTTTGAAGGGCAGCCTGCTAAAAGGGCATTTTGCGCTTTAAAGGGCGTTAGGGTGTGACAGTAGATACACAGTTTTATGTATATTAGATCATAAGAATGTTATAAGTAAACCTAAGACTAGTTACTAGATAAAACAGAGCGCCTCTTCCGCCAACAAACTGTATCAAGCAGTTTGGCGAAATTGTACTTACTGAATAAATTGTACTATATTTTTGTTTATTATAATAAAAAAAAAAAAAAAAAAAAAAGACGCCTATAACACCGACGCCGGTAAAACCGAAGCCCATAAGACTGACGCACATAAGACAGACGCCTAAAAAATCGACGCATATAACATTTACACCTATAAAACCAACGCCCAAAAGACAGACGGACGAGAATCACAAGTGGATGCTATGAATATCGGTATAATAATGAATGTCTTACAAGCTAAGGTACAATATATAGGGTGGAGGCGCGTCACATACTACACCTTTAAAACTGATGCCTGTTAAACCGACTCATATCACATTTAGGCTCATAAGACCGACGTCCATAAGTCTACCATAAGCTCAAGTGCGCGAGTCAGACTCGTGTTCGGTTTTATATACTTACGTCAGTCACCCTCTTCCCGGCGACTCCTTCATGTTTCTTGGCAGCTTGTTGAAGTTGTTCCGCGTCTTTAGCCAGGTCTTCAAGGAAGTCCTAGAAAAGCAAGAAGTATTTTTAGGCTGGTCGAACTAACCTGGTTAACCCTTAAATATTAGTAATCATACGAGTACAATATGTTTTTGCCTTATTAACCTAGTGATATGATCATTGGATTGCCAAGACAAAGGTCTCGAGGTCGTTTTGAAGGTCCTGACTTTTTATAATAATTAATTTTCAATTAAAATAAGCAATGTAGTAGTAGTATTGCTACGCTGGCTTGTCTACATGCCAGTATGAATGGGTCGGCACGACCGGGGAAGTACTACCCTCCCACAAAATATCGACGTCAAGTAGCAGTATGCATACTGTTGCGTTTCGTACAGTGAGTGTGGTGCGCCGGAGGCCCAATTCCTTCCTCAGTCCCCTTCCTTCTCCTTTCTCATTCCTTTTCCTTAAATAGGCTCGGCACACGCATCTGCAACTCCTTTGGTTTTGCCAATGTCCATGGACGGCAACAACTACTTACCATGACGTAGCTCACCTGCTCGTTTGCCGAGTTATCCCCTAAAAAAAAAGCATTGCATTTACCCTGAAGTCCACAATATTGTTAGTTTCCTGTCCTGCTCTCGAGGGTCGAGTCTGCAGCGCCGTCATCTGGAGATCCTGGATGGCGATCTCCATCTCATTTCGTTTGTTCTTGTCCTGTAATTGGTTATCATTAGTATATTTAGATATGTTTTAAGAATGAAATACGTAGGGCCTTTGTAAGAGCAAGAGGCACCAAAACAAGTTTTGTCTGTTGGTACGGGCATCATGCAAAAACTAAATACGAAATCGGATGCAGTTTTCACCGTTGTACTGCTGGACTTTTTAAAATGTGTATTTACAAAAATACATCATTTTTACTTGAGTTGCCCGCGGCTTCTGCCGCATAGGATGATGATGATGAGTAGTTTCAGAGTTTATCGATTACAAGCAAACAACCAAAGGATTTTCAATTATTTGGCAATATTAATTGATACAAAGTTTAGTTTATTGTACGTTCGTAGACAGCTGACGTGGAGAACAAACAAAATAGAAAGGGAACGGAAGTGCAAGATAGGCACTGAAATAAAAGCGCTAAATGAGTTACCAATTTCAATTTTATATCTTTTGTATTTTTTGACATTTTCCATGCAAAGATTAGCGTCTGTACTAAACCAGAAGACGCAGGATCAAATCCTGCCCGCGGCCCGGTCGTATTTTTCCTTTACTAAAATAACTTTATAAATATAATTATGTTTTTACATACGTGTAGCGCCCTCTGGTACCGCGCGTTGGCGAGGTCGAGGGCTCGGATGGCGTCAGCCAGGCGGTCGCTGTAGCTGCTGTACTCCTGTTTCAGCTCCGGCTTTATCTCACCGTACTCGGCCATTTTCTACAATCATAAATAACTTGATGAATGTAGATGAAGCGAAAGTAGTGTGCCAGGATCGTAGCAAGTGGTACTAGTGCCATGCCTGGCAGTAGGAGTCAAAAACCCAAAAAGCCTGACAGCCAGTATCCTTCGAGTATTGATGTAGTATTGTTAAGAAAAGATTTTTTTTTATTTCTGTCGTGTGCGCGTCATAAAATTAAAAAAAATGATAATTCTGAAATGGCAGGAACCAGCCGAAAATCAGTAATTGCTGTGCCCTCCGCACAGCAATTACTGAGCTGGTTTCCCTGCCACACATAATATTATTTTGTAAGTTTATTTTAATTTTTTCTTTCTAGGGTTCCGTAGCCAAATGGCAAAAAACGGAACCCTTATAAATTCGTCATGTCTGTCTGTCTGTCCGTCCGTATGTCACAGATTTTATTCTCTGAAACTATAAGAGCTATGCTGTTAAAACTTGGTAAGTAGATGTATTCTGTGAACCGCATTAAGATTTTTACACAAAAATAGAAAAAAAATGTTGGGGGTTCCCCATACTTAAAACAGTACAAATTTTTTTTTTATCAAACTCATACGTGTGAGGTATCTATGAATAGGTCTTCAAAAATGATATTGAGGTTTCTAATATCATTTTTTCTAAACTTATTCAGTTTGCGCGAGGGACACTTCCAAAGTGGTAAAATGTGTGTCCCCCTCCCCCCTGTAACTTCTAAAATAAGAGAATGATAAAGTTAAAAAAAATATATGATGTACATTACCATGTAAACTTCCAACGAAAATTGGTTTGAACGAGATCTAGTAAGTAGTTTTTTTTTAATACGTCATAAATCGTAATGGTATGGAACTCTCCGTGCGCGAGTCCGACTCGCACTTGGCCGGTATTTTTTATGTATTGTGTTGTGTGTGGCAAAATAAATGGTTTAAATGGTAAATGGTTTAAAATGTAGCCTAGAAATTGGGTTGTGGAGGTCTGATGGCAGTGGCTTCGTGTAAAATACTGATATTCATTCAATTAGCCACATCTGGTTGGGATTGAAAGCAATCCCCAACATAATTGGAAAAAGGCTAAGAGGATAACAAACTTAAGGATGGGAGTTCAGAAGAAATATGTGAGTGGTCCTAAGCGCGACTGCTACGCCAAAGGTCCTAGACTGTCATGCTGCAGAAGGAGTCAGCAGAGCGGATTCGCGAGAGAGGCGACCCCGCGCGAAGGCGAAGGCGTCGGAGAGGCCATCCTCGTGGTGCCCAGCCAAGCTTTTTTTTTATGGAATAACTCGGCAAACGAGCAGGCGAGCTATCTGATGGTAAGTAGTCATCGCCGCCCATGGACATTTGCAAAACCAAAGGAGTTGCAGATACGTTACCGAGCCTATTTAAGGAAAAGGGAGGGCAAGGAGAATAGGAGAAGATAGGGGACTGAGGGAGAAATTGGGCCGCCGGCGCTCCACACTCACCGTACGAAACGGAACAGTATGCATTCTGGTACTTGACGACGATATTCCGTGTGAGGGTAGTACTTCCCCGGTCGTGCAACCCATTCATGCTGGCATGTAGACATGCCAGCAGGCACTACTACTACAAAAGTTTAGCTAGGGCTAAACGCGGAATCCCCGTGAGATACCACTCGAAGAGGATATTTTTTGGGTTGCGGCCGCTTAGAGGAATTCTGAGCGTCCATGTCCCGGGGGGATAGCAGCATAAAACTGCTGCAATTTTGTGACGTGCCAAGAGCAAGGCACAGGAGGGCCACCGGTGCGTTCTTTGGAGATCTCGGAGCCCCCTTCCTCTTTGTGCTATGGGTGGCCGTGTGTTTGAGTCGGTAGGCGTCCGACATAATCCTCCGCTTAAAAAGGGTTGATTCACAAGTCGAGCAAAGATACTGAGATTTCCATGAAATTCTCTAAATATAATAAAATAACCTCTGGCTAACACTCAGAGGAACACAGGCGTGATGGTATATTATGTTGCGTAAAAGTGTGCATCTTATGTTTTTCGTAAAAATATTGTATAATAACACAAACATTATTAATACATAAACATTAAAAATAGTTTAAACACTTACCTGAGTAGGAATCGAAGCTATGATTGACAGCAATCAATACTGCTGCCGCACCATTGGAACTAAAAGTTTAATTTGTTAGCACTAAAAATGGAAGCACACAGATTTTAGTAACAATGGCGGTTATCATAGTTTCTACTTTTTGCTTACTGCTCGGCTTCTACGGGTCGTAGCGTGATGTTAAAAAGCTTGAATTACTCTTTAGAACCTCAGCTATCTGCCAGTAAAAGTCCCGTCGAAGTCTTGCATGCATTTTGACATTACAAACATACACTTCAATTTTAGTTATTTGTGTATAACAATAAATAACTATGTCATACTCTGAGATTGTTATTTTAGCATTTTTTACAATTTGGTTTGGTAAAGTTAATAATTAGTTATAGGCTCATTGGTCAAACGGTCGAAAAGCATCAGATTTAAGCTCGATTCCCAGATTGGGAAAAGGGTTATTGGATTGTTTGTACAAAAAAAAATCAATAGCTCAGACGGACACAGCGACGGAAATGCAGTAATTTTAACAATATCCAAAAACAGTCAGTATTTCTGTAATATATAGTAAATGGAATATAGAAAAAGATTTGAAGTTTCAGTTAATGGCAATAGGCTCGACCTCTAACATAAAAACGTATCAGCGAAATGTGCCTATCCTTTCACGAAATAATGCATGATGATCATGTAGCGCGCTAGATGTCGCTACATCTGACGCACTGACCGCTGTCTCCAAGTAATCGACCTCCGGTCTCGGAGGGGAGTGATGTAGCGACATCTAGCGCGCTACATAGAACTACGTCGAGCAATCCTGAATCGCGCAAGTGGAGTTTACCGCGCGACTCGCATATATACAACCGCCTGACATCAACCGTCGGGCCGTAGCCCGCCAGGCAAAAACACCTGCCTGGTTGGATGATCCTCCCTTTGGTTGGAGAGGCAACATCACCTCGCCTCTCTAAAATCATATTAGTTACAATGATATACAGTTTGTTCAAAATAACTCTGCTCATCTGAAGTTAGCCGTCCCGAACTACAGCGCTGGTAAATCGCTTAGTTAAACGTTTTTATAGATAAACTAGCTTTCCGCCCACGGCTTCGCCCGTGTGGTTTCTCGGCTTTTCTATAAAATTTCCGTATGATTTTTTTTCCCGTTTTTGCAACATTTTTCATTTATGCTCCGCTCCTATTGGTCTTAGCGTGATGATATATAGCATATAGCCTTCCTCGATACATGGGATATCTAACACTGAAAGAATTTTTCAAATTGGACCCGTAGTTCCTGAGATTAGCGCGTTCAAGTAAACAAACAAACAAACTCTTCAGCTTTATAATATTAAGTATAGATATCAAGATAAGTTAGGAAATCATTACAAATACGAACATATAATATGACCCTTATTGTCTTGACACTGACTCTTTCTATTAAATTTACCACTGCTAAACCACTCGTGGACAACTTCAACAAGGGTTTAGTTATCTCGAACAAACTGCAACTAACAGAACACACACACAAGCAAAAGATAGATCAAAACCTACCTTCCTGTCTCATTAGTCTAGTAGTCCCAAGCACGACTGCTACGCTAGAGGTTCTTAGTTCGATTCCAAGGTCAAGCAGTGTTATTGGATTTTTGTCTGAAATCCTCAGCAGTTTGGAATTTGGATTTGCACCTTGTAGAGGCAATAGAATCGCCCCTATTACATGGGACTTAAACATATTATGGGCAAAATGCGGCAAATTCAGGGAATACAGGCGTGATGATATGTTATACCGTACCTTAGCATTATCCATGATCTGCACCGTCATCTGTCTCAACGGCATATCGAGGTTCACAAACTGGTCTACTTCCTTCTTCTTCCCTAGCTTGCCAGCCCTGATATCTCCTCTCAGCTTCTCCAATAATTCCTCAAGTCTCCTAGCTTCTTCTGTCAGTTTCTGGACGCTGGGCTGCTGGGCCGACGCTAGGGGCTTCCAGGTGTCGGAGTAAGTGGACAGAGAGGATGACAAGCTATCGGCTGAAGATATGAGAGCATCTTGGCAGGTAGCATGGTGAATTGTTGGGGCGACAAGCTGTGGAAAAAAGGAAGAGTTTTAGATTTATCAGAAATCATTCATGGTTCTGCTGAGAGACTGCCTCATTAGTCTAGTGGTCCTAAGCGCGACTGCTACGCTAGATGTCTTGAATTAGAGTCCCAGGTCGAGCAGTGTTATTGGGTTTTTCTATAAAATTCTCAGTGGCAGCTCGGTGTCTGGATTTGTGCCTGGTTAGTGGCATAGGTTCACCCCCTCCCACATGGGACCTAAATATACCGACGAAACGGGGGTGCACATTAGTACACCTCTGTCTAACCCTTTGGGGAATACAAGCGTGACCGTATGTATAATTTTGCGATATCTTCACTAGAATATTTCGTTATCTGTCCTGAATCTTCAAACCTCAGCTCTTGTCGATGCTATGTGACATGGTCCTTGCTCGCCGCTCCGTCCCCACACCTCAAGCCTCCCCCCGCGCGTCACTATAAATAGCTCTGCAGACGACGCGCGGCCTTCTTCTTCTTCCTGCTGCAGCTACCTAAGTTAAGTGCCGCCTTCTACCGGTCGGACCTCGCCTCGGAGCCTTCGCCGAACCCCTCCCTGAGCTTAACTCACTATCTCGAACTATTGTATCTTAAACATCGACCCTAGTGTCAATAAATGTGTATATTTTGTGTTCCGAGTGTTAAATTACACTCTCCACTGAGTAGTTCCCGGTCAGCCACGTTCCTGAAACGTGTCCACCACGTTACAGCTATTCTATCCTCTTGTTCTCTCGCCTCTCTATCCTCACTTTTGTTGGATGCAGGAATCGAGCCAGCAACCCGTCGTGCGAAAGCCACCAATCCTACCAACCATGATCTACAAACCTTGGCAGTATAGACAAGTTTCCCGGCGGCGTCGGCGCAGCGTGTGCCGGCTGTACAGATGTCCTGCACGTGAGTGGTTCCCTCCGGCGTGCTGCTGCCGGCGCAGGCGCCGCTCGCGACGGTGCTGGCCTCTAGCGCCAGGCGGGAGGCTGTGTCGCCTATAGCTTTAGCTCTTGATATCACCTGCAAGAAATTAAGAAGATTTTTTCTAGGTATAAAATAATAGTATAAAACAATTAACTGTGTTATTTTTCTTCTTTTGTTAAAAAAAAATGTTGGGGTGGATTTAATCTGAAATAAAATTATTAACCTATTTATTATTGATAAATAAATAAATAATATCATTTCCTATAATTAAAATCGGTTCTAAAGTGAGGAAACTTTTAATTTTATGAAAAGCATTTTAATTTTATGCTCAAGGACGTTTGATGTCAAGATCCTGTCCAATACAATAAAGTCCTGTATAATAAAGATTATTCGATTCTCCAGCCTACTACCTTATTTACATTCTTCCACCACACGGGGAAGTCCAACCAGTACTCTTTCCCGGTATTTCGCCATTGTACTTGGTGCGGTGAGGTGAGCAGTTGCGAATCCATAGAGATCTGGTTCTCAACAAAGATCTTCATTGAATCTAACTTTTTTTTATCACAGATAGGCTTACGCTTGACCACAACTTTCCTGATATTAAGCATCGAAGTGGTCTACGATGGAGCGCGCTTGCCTAGAATAACTCAAGAACTTTTTACGTATTCCAGTCACCACCACAAATTCGTAAAGGCACAAATTTTAACTCAAACACCTCAAATACATACCTCCTTTTCTAATACAGGGTTAACTTCGGAGCTCACTACCCGCAGAAGTTTGGCAGACTGGTTGCCAAAGGAAATGGCGGCATCATTTAACTTCTGAATAATATGGAAAAGAAAAAGTATATGTAAAGTATTGAACACTTAATGGAGCATCCACACATGCCGCCGGCATTACCGCCGTCTTTCATGCCGCAAAGTTTGTTTTGGACATCATTTTGTACCGCAAGTGAACTGCAGCCGGCATCAAAAGGCCGGCATCAAATGTTATATTTAGCTTAGTACGAGGGGTTAACAAGATTACTAGGAACCAACGTAGCGTACGTACGTAGCGACGTACGACCAACATTGCTAGAAGCTTTTTTAAAAAAAATGTGTGGATGCGCTGTTGCCGCGAGTTCCTACTGACGACAAAACATGTTGCAAACAGCTACCTATCCCTCTCACTCCTTGAGAGTAGATAGAGTAAGATAGATGTTTGCAACATGTTTTGTCACCAGTGGGAACGCAGGGTTACTTAAGATCTGCACTCATACCTGCCTTGTTAGTCTAGTGGTTCTAAGCGTGACTGCTACGCTAGAGGTTCGAGCAAAGTGTTATTGTGTTTTTCTATGAAATATCAGTAGCAGCAGCTCGTAGTTTGGATTTGTGACCGGTTAATGGCAATAAGCTCGCCCCCTATTACATGGGACCTAAACATAACACAACCAACAAACTGTGGGTGTATAATATCCCTACACCCCTGCCTAACCCTTCGAGGAATACATCGTGATTGTATGTTTTTGATTAGAAGATCTGAAGAATACATCGTGAGGAAACCTACACAGATATTCTCGATAGTGTGTGACATGAGTTATTTTAAATTACTATAATTAGTCCTATAACGTTGCATTTAAAATAAAATAAATAAAATCTAGAGTCAATAACGTTTGCGCAACTAGAGTCAATAACGTTCCATGAACGCTTGTAAAAGCTTATTTGGAATAAAAACATTTGATTTGATTTGATTTGCCAACCCGCACGAAGCCAACTAGCGGACTGTTGCCTAACCCCTCCCATTCTGAGAGGATACCCTCACGAAGCAGTGTCTAGAAATAAAAAGAAAATACTTATTTACTTCTTTATCACTCTTGGCCGCCTTGCAGATGTCCTTGGTGGCGCGACACAGTCCAGTCATGTCATCTATGAATGGCTTGCGGAAGTCTTCGTATAGTGAACCGCTTATAACACCTCCATCTGTATTTAAAAACATAGTATGGGCATATAAACATAATATTATGTATTACATTATAGAGGCTGTATAACAACGTGATATTAGGATCATTTTAGGTTGTGAGAAAGAGATTTATGTCTAGGGTGGCATGCCTCTCTTTCAATCACAAAAAAAAACGAAATAACAAATTATGGTACGGCTCTAGAACATGAAATAAAAGAGTATTTTGATTTAACTTTTACCGTATTATTGCTAGCTGTGCTTTAAACTTTTGCGGCTAGCATCATTGCACTACTGTTTTATAAAAAGCTGTTTTTTGTTTCTTTTGTTCCATTAACATTTTCAAATATATCAATAAAATTTGGCTATTCGAAAAATTCGACCTCAGACATGATACGAACCTGCTATGAACGAGAAATTCGACATCACAACCTAATCAAGCGCTAATCTCTTTAGCCTGGTTAGCTACAGCATCGGTTGTAACCCATGTTCTCAACCTGGGGAGATGGCTAGGGGTACCACGACATGAGATGATTATGAGAATCCAGTTCCTTCCTGCTAGTCCTGCTACAATAGGAAAAGGGCATGAGTATGTATTGTGCATTACCTTCAACAACACTCTTGACAGATTTAGTGAGAGCCACGGTTGGTTCCATCGCAGCTTTATAGTCCAGTTGATCCGCATCTGTGATACAAACGTAATGGTTAGTAATGGTCCTTGTGTACCTTTTTGAGTGAACTTAAGAGGAGTGTCCCTCGCGAACGCAACAATGTTGCACAGTTGTCGCTGTCTCTATCCCTCGCGATGCGAACGCGTGCCCGAGAGGAGAAACAACAATACATTTGCAACATTTTCACACGTATTTCTTATGTTCCGAATTTTGGAGATTACTCCTATAATATTGTTAATACGTAAAAAAAATCTTGTGAAAATATATTCACTATATTATCTGGGTTTCTTTCGAATCAGAATGTTTCTGTATTGATACATTGTCGAGAAATACTAGCATAAAGTTGGGCCGTTTTTCAACGAAAATTGCCAATCTTTGAGCTCGTGTAACTTTTTAACCGTGTATTGAAATGAAATTGTATACTACAGGAACACGTATTTTAATGATAAGATTGTTACTGCAAAATTCCAAAGACTTTCATTTGTTAATATTCAAGATAAGACCAAACTACGTTTGTATGGAGCGCGGAGCGGATACTATCCTCTTAATGATACTGTAGCGTAGTCGTTATAGTGTTGACGCATACCATACAGCGATACACGACCGTCCCTCACGGCGCGTCGCGCTCACTGAATCTGTCTGTGTGGATAGCGACACTTGTCGCAGGCGCAGCGGCCGCAATCTTTACGCGCGCTATAATTGCGAGACGTGGCAGGCTAACCTCACGTTTCTAATTATAAATCCTTATGTATGTACCCACTAATTTTATTTATTTATTTATTTATTTATTTCCAACAATATCCTTACAGACTAAATCCAATTCGATATTGTGGTTTCCTAATTAATAATGTCACAGACTACTAGAAATTTTAAAAATTGCTATTTTTGTGAATTCACTCAGAGTACAATAAAACATATCCACATCGTTAGCTATGAGGTTGAGCGTGCGCAGTGCGCGCGTCAGAGGAGCCTCGCTTAGTAACCTAGTGCGCGCGCGCGGCACTGCCAGCAGGCGCGGCCGTCGCCATCCGGGACACACAGACCCACCCTCTCCAATATATCAGCATTATGTATCCCCCCTCTGATTATCTTAAAGATATATGTAACGAGTGCGAGTTCCCTCCTGACTCTCAGTTCATAATATCCGACCATACCTAAGACAAACAGGGTAGGATACATTAATGGATAAAAAGGATAGACCCCGTACTGCTTCATGTAAATAAATCTAATAAACTTATTTTGTACCCGCTCCAACATGAGGCTATATTTAGTCTCATGTGGAGCCCAGATAACTGCGTTGCATTCCAGTTGGCTCCTAACTAAAGCATTATATAACGCTGTAATGGCTTTTATATTGGTAAACCCTCTCGCCATTCGAAGTACCAACCCCAAGTTCCTGTATGATTTTTTACAAATTTTCAGTATGTGATTACGAAACGTCAGCTCAGTAGTAAAATGAACTCCCAAATCCCTCACTTCCGTTACCCTAGTCATCTCAGTTCCATCCACTGTGTATCTATGTTGGATAGGTTTTAATATATTTTATTTTATAAAAGGAGACATCGTACCAATAAATGACACATAATACTATTCGGACTTTCAATTGTTAACACCTTCACAAAATCTCTAAAATACATTTATCTGAAGAGTTTGTTGGGTGGAAAGCGATAATCCTTGGAACTACCAGTCGAATTTGAAAATTATTTTTTGCATTTGGTAGCCCAATTCTTGAGGGAGATTATAGACCATTAAACATCACGCTACGACCCTAAGGGGCAAAGCGGTTGAGACCGTAGGGCACAGCTACAATTCATATTTGAGACTATAGATACGTCAATGTTTCATTGGTTGTGATTGCAAGCGCGGTTCCAGCTATCCTGAAAATCTTTTCCGAGCTGGTAACATTGTGGTGAATGTAGCTGACCTTAACTATGATAATGACCTTATCCCTCAGCCTAAAAGCCCTATCCAGACCTTCTCGTCCAACATCAACGTCAATGTCGTGTTGGACGAGTTATAATGCTCCTGTTTTAAATGTACGTGTCAAATCATAACCAAGGCTGTGTGTTAGGGAAGAACAAGTTCATCATCATTATTCTCAGCCGAAAGAGGTCCACTACTGATCCAAAGCCTCTTCAGAGGTTCACAAGGACCGCTTATATGTCGCCTGCATCCAACAACTCCCAGCAACCTTTAGTAGGTCGTCCGTCCATCTCTTTTCAATCCGTCCTACACTTAGTTTTTCACTTATTGGTCCTCGAGAAACTTAACACTTACAGTTGGCAGCAACCAACGAAGCCACTTCGACCCCCGCCCTGGCTAGCGTGTCTTCCATGTGCTGTTCCCGCCGCGTCACCTCCAGCGCTGGCACAGCGGCACACGATATAGTCTTGGTGTCTTGCAGCTGCAATGCGAAACATTTATGACTCCAAATGTCTTGTGCACTGTCTTTAAAATAGTTAATCACTAAAAATATAAATTTTAACTAATGAAAAATTCGGCCTTAAGCTGGGTTTATCAACTAAGCT
Organism: Subacronicta megacephala; assembly: GCA_958496365.1. Lineage (NCBI taxonomy): Eukaryota > Metazoa > Arthropoda > Insecta > Lepidoptera > Noctuidae > Subacronicta > Subacronicta megacephala. The sequence goes on along the minus strand of OY292538.1, from coordinate 9,471,559 downwards.
ACCGAGACCCCTAAAATACTTTAACGGAGGGACGAATTTTCTTTCTCTAAATTTTTTATCTTTAAAGATATTTAACATAGCATCGGCCTATAATGTTCCCACTAATGGAACACAGGTCTCCTCTCGGTGAGATGGAGTGGGCCGTAAACTACCACGCAGCCCCAGTACGGGTTGGTAGATGTCACATGTCTTCGTATTTTTGATTCTAAGACAGTTCAAGTTCACAGTTTTTGGAGCAGTGTTGATGAAATAACATACAAAAAGTAAAGCAGCTGTCTGGGTTCCAACCTACATCGACCACCACCGCTCCATATTGAGCATTCATTTATATAAAATATAATTTAAAAAACAATAATTATTAACACGATAGGTATATAACACATTGCCACTGCTTACCCCCTTAAGTCCGTTCTCTGCACTCATTATCTCCTTCTCAGCAGTGTCGATAACTTTCGAGAACTGCTCGAAAGCTTGCTTTTCCAAATTCGGACTCGTTGGTGGGGTCTTTGCGTTAATTCCCACGATTTTTACGGAATTGTCTATAGATAAAAAAACAGGATTAAGTTCAGCTTCAACACAATTTGTCTTCATTAAAATAACCTTCTACAAATTTAATAAACGCCTTTTTTGACAAATATTACGTGTCAAAATACAATATAGTTCTAAGAAGCTTAAAAGAAATTTTATATTTTTATGAAAGACAGAACATTATGTATTTTAAGTACCTAAGTTTTGTACACAATAATAAAAATAAACATGTTTCACTGTAATTGAGTAAATGTTTTTTCTTTCTTTGATTTGATAAGATTGATAAGATAAGATAGTTTATTTTACAAATATGGGTACAGTACATGATGACAAAATAAAAGAAAAATACAAGTTTAGCCATATTTTGCCAGTAGGCATGCAAAATTACAAAAATACAAAATGACACTAACACTAAAAAATACTAAGGTACAGGCACAATTTGGTAGCATTTTTTTTTTGTGTTTAACACAGTACGTTGAAGTACGTATTATGTCTTACAATAAAGACCTTTCATTAAAGAAATCAGTTATCTATATATATAAAAGGCAATGTCCCGACTGACATATCATCGCCCAGCCGAAACCACTAATGATAGAACTTTGAAATTTTGTGAGGATATTGCTTTCATACTCTAGGCGTCATTTAAGAAAGGATTTTTCGAAATTCATCCCCTAAAGGGGTGAAATGGGGGTTTAAAGTTTGTATGAAACTCCGTCATTTCTTATTTGAATTTAATAAAATTTGGTATTAAGCCTCTAAATACAAAATAATAAAATACGTCGTTAAAGATTTTTTAAATTTCAACCCTTAAATGGGTAAAAAAGGGTGTTAAAGTTTGTATGGATTTTTTTTGTTTATTATCAAAATTACTTGAAATTCAATATTTAAGCTCTTCAACATAATTAAGGAAATACGTGTTTTTGGATTTTTTTAATTTCGTCCCTTGAATGGGTAAAAATGGGTGTTAAAGTTTGTATGGAAAATAAATTGTTTATTATCGAAATTACTTGAAATTTTGTATTTATGCTCTTCAATAAAATTAAAGAAACACATATTTTAGGATTTTTTAAATATGATCTCTTAAATTAGTAAAAAGGGGTGTTAAAGTTTGTATGGAAAATAAATTGTTTATTATCAAAATTACTTGAGATTAAGTATTTAAAGTTTTAAAATCTATATTATAGTTAAAACAACACGTGTTTTAGGACTTTTTGAATTTCATCCCTTAAAGGAATATAAAGGAGTGTTAAAATTTGTATCGAAAAAAAATTATTATCAAAATTACATGATGTAAGCTCTACAATACAATTAAAGCAACACGTATTTAAGGTCGTTTTTTAATTTCACCCCTTAGCCGCGAAAAAAGAGTAACTGGCCCTATATGTAAAGTGCAAATAAAGAAATCTGCTATTTTTATTATTACTTTAAGTTATGTATTCCATTCTAAAAATAAATGAATATGCGAATCACATTATTCGAAAATCATACCAAAGTTGCACATATTATTATTTAGCTAACCATGTTGTGTATGGCACTTACTTTTGGCTAACTAAAGTACAAAGTAATCGGGGCATTGCTTTAACTCTAGCTTCATCTGGAATAGCACCTACTCTTTTGGAAGGTGGGAAAATGGCTCACGCTGTCTTTAAAACTTCCGCTTAGTTTCATCCATGTCGAAACTCCGTTGTGCAATAATATCTTAGCAGAGTGACATGGCTGAAGTTCTCCGAAATCGCACACTTATAGTATGAGATGAGAATATTATGGCACACAAAGGTGGAATCGAAGCACACAATAGATTCTTAAAGATGTCAGAGGCAGCAGAGATTGGTGAAGTTACTGTGTTGCAGGCAGGGGAATGCCGTCAGATTCCGTTATACCTAGAGGAACACGAGCAGACGAAATCAGAGCACCCTCAACATCGGAATACCTATAGCCCAACATAATGATTATCTGTAAAAAGAAATATGAGAGAGATACGTCTGTTACAAAGTTTTCAGAACTATTGGTTAAGATAGAAAATGGAGATGATCCTGAATCCAAAAGGAAAATATAATATGTACCATCTCTGCTGGATACAATAGTGACGGGTTGTTTTGATAGGTCTAATAGTTAGAGTATATCCTGATTTTTCTAATATACAAACAAGCCTATAGATTGGCTGTGCAAACGTGCAATACCGACTCCGAAAAAAAGTGCAGTTGCTACTTCCTAAGTCGTTGGAGGCCTCAGAAATTGAGTATAGGTCTGTCGATTCAGTGCTACAAGTGGATGAAGCAGATTAATAACATGTGGAGTGTAACCCTCCTTAGGACATCTTTAATGATGCTGCTTCTCATTAAACCACTTAAACTATGTAACGGGACTAGACTGCGAGTAACAGCATTGCACAAATATATTAAAGAGGCCACTGTCATTACTGATTGTACTTGGGGGAATCACTTTTCATACCTCTAATACCACTGATACCATCCGACTGTTTTTGAGAACGATTACATTTCCCTCTTAAGATCTGCTTTACAATGACCATACAAAAAAATAGGGTGAGACATTAAGGATAGCAGGCTGGAATTAAGAGAAGATTTCTTCTTACATGGGCAATTCTACTTTGCCTGTTACAGAGTCAGTATAATAATTCGGAGTATGCATGAAGTTTAAATTTGCCTAATATATTTTTTTCCGGGATCTTAAACATACTTAAAGTATTATTGTAACAACATTTTTTTACATAATTGTTGTTTATTTGTATAAAATAATAATTAAAAAGTGCTAATTTTGCGAGCGAAATTCAAATTTACAAAACCCGCTGTCATTGGTCGGACGAAATGAAACGTCACGGGCCACGACACTGAATTTAATCACATAGTCGAAAGCTGCTAGAAGAGGAATTATCGTGGAAATATATTTTAGTTTGTGTGCCTTGAGAGCTTTTCGATTTGGTGAGACTATATACGATGACCGAAAGAAGAAAAAAATACTTTATCGGGAGTAGTTCTGATAGTATTTTTGCATTTTGGTACTATGCAATACCGATAGAAAGGGTTTTTAGCTTCTTCCATGGTAAAATCTTTAAGAATTAACCAAAACACCTGTAATAAACAAACACTTCGTGCGATGATCGCGTCCCATGACGTCATCTAAAGCGCGCGAAAAATGGCGGCGTTTAAACAGCTCAATTTTGGATATGTGTGTTGAATAATATTTAAAAAAAAATTTTGAACATTCCCGGGAATAATTATATCTTCTATTGTGTTGTTATGATGTATAGAATTAATGAAAAAAATAAAAAAAACGCATGCATGTTCCTAATTGCAGTATGGTCATTTTGGCACCAGACAGAAAAACCACCAATGAGCAAAGTGGTCTACCACTATTTGTTCCACCCTGTGGAAATAGATCCTACGAGACCTCCAGAATGAAAGATCATTGCTCTATCTATTGGAACACGAATGCTGCTCATTTATTATCAAATGTACATGTTGTTATGGAAAAACCTACACTGCCAAAATCGTGTTGTCCACGCGGGCGAAGCTGCGGGCGGAAAGCTAGTTCTATATATAAATGCTTGTATTACGAGTGGGTTCACGTCGGTAGTGTAATGGATGGGTTTCGAACCGGCAACCACATGATCGCAAGTTCGACGCCCTAACCATTAGGCTATCGCCGCTTCAAGACTTCAATTATAACAACTGTTAGATTTTGTTTTTCGACTTACTCTGGTCTTCCTCAGAGCGAAGCGCATTCAAGAAGTCCTGTGTTTGGTCGTATCTCTTAGGGACGGCCGGTGCAGCATGAGCTATTATGTTCTTAGGATCACGCACAGGTACTGGCGGCCTGGTACCTGGCACAGGTTTTGATCCTGGTACTGGTTTTGATCCTGGCACTGGTTTTGATCCTGGCACTGGTTTTGAACCTGTCAGCACAAGAATTGGTAAACAAGTTTGAAGAACCTATTAAAAAAAATATCATTATCATCAGCCTATACTCGTCCACTGCTGGACGTAGGCCTCTCCTAGTGCCCGCCCACAGAGCCCGATCTTCGGCTTTCCTAATCAAGTCTTTGCCAGCTCTTTTTCACAATCTCACCCCACCTGGCCGGCTGGCGCGCTTTCTTTTATGGAATATGAGGCAAACGAGCAGACGGATCGCCTGATGGTAAGCGATTACCGCCGCCCATGAAGCCTGCAATACCGGAGGTGCGATGCCGGCCATTTAAAGGCTTGGCTTGGCTTGGGCCTCCGGTATCCTCACTCACTCGGCGAAACACAACGTAAGCGTTGTTTCACGGCCCATTCATGCCGAAGCATGGCTCTCCCAAGGTACAAAAATACATGACAACTCATTCGGTGTTCAATACCAACTCACTCCCTGTTTAGTAAAATTCAAAATTTATTTAAGTTTCTACTCACCCTTTGCACTAGGTTCTCGCAGCTGCTGTTTATTATCAGGACTGAGGAGGAACAACAGCTTGCCTGACGCGTTGCCCAGCTTAGCGGAACCTTCGTGCAGTTTCTGGGAAAAGTTTATTAACATAAATGTAACCTTAACTTTCGGCGAATACTCCTCGAAAGGTAAAGCACACATATACTAATGTACACCCACTTTTCGCCGGTATGTTAAGGTCCCATGTCTCCCGGACCAGTTGTCATTATCTGGGTATTAACTCGGAGGCTGGATTTGTGCCCACCATAATACAACAATAAAACTATACAAAAACTCATTAATACTTTGCTCCTAAATCTAGTAATCGTTAAGCAATTCACACACTGCCCCCCTCTACGCTGGAACAACAACACTGCCCGTAAATGTGTTTTCTGTGTGTTGGACTACGCATGTTTTCAATGCATAGAGATATACTTTCAAAATATACTTTACGCGCTACGCTGCGTATTGCGGTACAGTGTGTGAATCGCCTTACATCTTGACACCTAAAACCTAAGTTGTAAATGCTTTTGGGTCAGCTAGAATGCCAATAAAAATGATAATAGTGTAAAAAGATCTCTCGTCTAACCTGTGGTTGTCCGGCACTGTCGCAAATGGCCCGGCCGGCCTCACACAAGGCCCGGAGCTGGTCCAGCATGGCGGCCTGACCGGCCTCGTCCTTAGTGCCGCACAGTGTACGGGAATCTGACAAGAACCAAACTAATGTGAGCCCTAGAGAGGCAGATGTCTGTACATTATAGATATTAAACAAAATGTGGCGTCCTTATTATAACTAGTGGTCGCCCGGTGATCGGAATTCGACCGCAATATTTTTCTGCACTCCCTTTATAATTATCCGAAATCTCACACTCCTTCGTGCGCGCTAAATGATTAGAAGGCGTACAAAGGTTTTTCTTCATGTATTTGTTACATTAATAAAATAGACCTAAAAATGGTTGATCAAGCAACAGAAGCCAAAACAAAAAATGATAGAATTTTTGTGAGTCTATCCAACTGTATGTTTGTACACGCATCACACAAAAAACACTGCACGAAATTGGATGAGGTTTTCACATTTGTATTGCTGGAGGTCTAACTTAAAACCTGGTGCGTCTTTCATGTTGATATACCGTCTAAAAGCTGATTTATATTAAGTAAATAATTTTGGGACGTGATGAAAACGCGTGCAATTATAAGTGTTTAAAAGATATTGCTAACCTTGCACTACTTGCGGCATGAGCTCCGTGATGGTATTGACAGCTCGCTCCGCTGCCCGGTAGTCTGGGTTCTTGGAATCTGGAGAAAATATAGATATATAAAAAATATTTGGCAAATTAACGGCATCGTTATCATCAACCTCTACTGCTAGGCACGGGTCTCCTTTCAGAGTGAGAGCGGTTAAGCAGACTTACAGGCTGTCGAGAGTCTCTCAGGTATGCAGGTTTCCTCACAATATTTTACTTTAGTTAATTACTGCAATTATAACACAATAATGCCAATACGAGTAGATGGTGTCACAATAAGTATTAAGATTATAAAAGTATTTGCTACACCATAAGTTACTATACTAATATTAAAACATCATCATAAGCCCACACTCGTCCACTGCTTGACGTAGGCCTCCCTTAGTGAACGCCACAGAGCCCGATCTTCGGCTCTCCTCATCCAGTCACTGCCAGCTGCCTTTCGCAAGTCGTCACTCCACCTGGCCGGCGGGCGCCCTACACTACGTTTGCCTAGCCGCGGTCTCCACTCGAGTACTCGCTTGCTCCAGCGTTTGTCAGTTCTCCGACAGATGTGACCGGCCCATTGCCACTTCAGCTTGCTAATCCTTTGAGCTATGTCGGTAACTTTAGTTCTCTGACGGTTCGATAACTTCATTCTTAAAACATATCATAACATGATATACCATCACGCCTGTATTCCCCGAAGGGTTAGGCAGAGTAGTACTAATGTACACCCACACTTCGTCGGTATTTTTAGGTCTCACGTAATAGGGAGCGAGTCTATTGCCATTAACCGGGCTCAAATTCGGTCTGGATTTGTGCCCGAGCTGCTACTGAGTACTAAGTATTTCATAATCAATAACACTTTGCTCGACCAGAGAATCGAACCCAGATCGTCTAGCGTGAGAGTCGCGCTTAGGACCACTGACTAATGAGGCAGTCAAACATATTATTATTAACTGACCTGCAGTGGCGGCGGTGAGTGCAGCGACTGCGGCGTTGAGCTGTGCCAGCCGGTCTGATAGCTGGTGCTGCATCTCTAATGCGTCTTGTTGCTTCATCATTTGACATAACACCGGCTGCAAAAATGAGAAAGAAAAATCATTTATTGCGCTAGCAACATATATTGCTATATATGTTGCTAGCGCAATAAATGATTTTAATAAAAAAAACATGAAGTACAATGAAAAGAAAAAAAAAATCGTCACGTCTCTATACCCGAAGGGTAGACACACTTATACATTTTTCCTGTAAGCTGACCTCTTATTATATAAACAATCCTGTACATTGCGAGGTCAACTTACACTGGAAGTGAAATGAAAGAAGAAAGGAGAAAAAGAAATAAAGATAAGGAAAGAAAGTTTATTCCGACCGCCGCCGCCGTCACAACACATGACAAAATACCAAACAACAAAAAAATTTATGCAGTCTTAGCATAAGCAAAAGTACGTTATCTTGTATAACTGATGTGTAACTGTGCGTTGCAACACATCAACTATATAAAACCAGTTAAATTAATTGTAAAGGTTTTCTGCACAATACAAGGCCAGCCTATACTGGTTTTCAACCGACTTCAAAAAGGAGGAGGTTCTCAATTCGTCTGTATGTTTTTTTTTTGTATGTTTGTTATATCGCGATATCTCCCCCAATTGTGGACCGATTTTAATGATTGTTTTTTGTTTGGTACGTCATACTTCAGAGGAGGTCCCATTTAAATTTTATCGAAATCGGTTGAGCAGTTTTGAAAATAACAACAAAAATCTAAAAATTGTTTACATCGATGATATTATCGTTTACTCCGAAACATCGCTGTCTTATTGGAGCAGTACGTTTAGTTGGCTAACTTTCCACTAAAAATTACTAAATAAAATTACTTTTAACAAAAAAGTTAAACACTCAAATAGAAGTCACCGACTTCCCAAACTGTTAGACAAAATTATTTTATTATTTTTTGAAGGCGGTTTAACTTTTTTGTTAAAAGTAATTTTTGTATAGCTTGATGTGTAGCCGTGCGTACGTGAATTGTGTAGTAGTAGTGAATTGAAGGTGCATCCTGATTCCTGACATAAGAAATGAACCAAGACTACGTCACCTCTTTCATCTGCTGCTCAGAGGCATCCATTCGCTTCTTGGCCCCTGACATGCTGCCGACGAATTGCAGGCGCTGCTTCTCTTGTTGAGGTGACGGTGGAACTTCTGCACCTACGGAAAGAGAGCATAAAACGCTGTATTCTCCGAAAGATTACGCAGTTCGCCGGTATGTTTAGGTCCCATGTATAAGATATCTTATATCATAACATACCATCACGCCTGTATTCCCCGAAGGGTTAGGCAGAGGTGTACTAGGTCCCATGTAATAGGGGGCGAGCCTATTACAATTAACCGGGCACAAATCCAGACTCCGAGCTGCTACTGAGAATTTCATAGAAAAACCCAACAACACTTTGCTCGGACCTCTAGCATAGCAGTCGCGCTTTAGGACCAATAGGCTAATGAGGCAGTCTATAAGATATCTTATATTATTTAACTTATAAGTCAATCGCAATACCTTGTTGAGCCGAATGGCAGGCTTGTATAAGCCTATTAAGGCTATCATCCAGCTGCTGTTGTGTGCTTAGCAACTGCTGCTGCAGCTCGCGCCGCTGCTGCAGGTGAGGACCGCAGGAGGCCGTCATCTGCGCTGCAGACTTGCGTAAATTCTCGGCTGAAGATATCAGTTGATTGGAACAGGCCGGGTCTGACATGTTTGATGTTGTCAACTACGAAAAAAAATAGAAATTGGGTTCAGATTTCAGTCTAAAAGATGCAGCTAAACATTAGTATTAACACAATGCGACTGCCACCAGACCTTCGAAACCATAACCAAAATTCTAGGAAATCTTAAAGATAATCCTTTTGTATGTTCGACCCAGTTCCTCCCTCTTAGTTACTGCTGCTCCAGCAATCGGAGGTCCATTCAGGCCTGAAAAGCTCGGCAACTTAAAAACTGTGGTACGAGTATTGCAGGTGTCCATTGTCAGCGACGACTACTTACCATCAGGTCGGTGATATGTGATTTGCTGACAGAAAAAAACATCGCCACTCTTTTTTGGTTTCTGGCTACAAAGGATCGATTGTCGTAGGTGTTTGAATGACAACCGTGATCAACAGATTAACGTACTTACACATCCATACCCTGACCGCAATTATTGGTTGTTTAGCTGTCATTATTAAGCCGCGACATCACGGGTATATAAAAGTACAGAGTTGGCATAGGCTCATAATCCAAAGCGAATATGCCTATAGATCTTCTGAATATGGAGGTAGAACAGTGAGACATGTGGCGATTTCTAACTTCACTCGCAGCAAACACGCCAGAGGGCGCTCAATGATCTCTAGTTCCAATGAGCTGTACCACCCAAGTCTGCAACACGCTTCCAAACGCTCCTGTTTAAAAGGACATGGGTATCCTTACCTGTGCCACGGTAAGCAGCGCCTGCGCAGCATCAGCAGCGCCTGCCCCGCGGCTGTCGAGCTCGGCCGCGGCGCCGGGCTCTATCTGCTGCGTGAGGCTCTGTACTTGTGCCAACAACTCCGACGCTTTGCCGCAAGCAGATGATGATAGATCTAACACCTGCAAAATCCACTATATTTGAAGTTTGATCGCAATCATTATTCTAATTAAAATAAAATTATCCAAACCCACGAATTAATAACTACTACTTTATTTCAAATCTGGGTAAACTTTATGCCCATTGATTGTATATCCTCCGAGAAAGGTCTTGTTCCCTAGCACACCTTTAATAATAAAAAATCATGTTAGCCCCAAAGGTACCAGTCTTTTCCACTTCATCAAAGATTCCTATGACCCTACGGGGGTCATAGGAATCTTTACATGAAGATAATATTGTATCCTTACCCGCTTCTGCTGTACATCATTAGGTTTAGGACTGACAAGGAATACCAGCTTGCCAGACGCTGCGGAGAACTTGGCCGCAGCTTCGTCTACTCCCTGCAACAAAGTTATCTTCATTAGAAATGATGTCGTAGAGAATGTGGTCGTAGAGCGGTGGGTGGTGGGTGGTTAGGATATCGGCTACCTCTTGTCTTAAATAGTTCCTTGGGATGCGAGTAAAACCGCGGGAAATGATTAATCATGGTCCTGGTATTGACTCTACAGCGACATCTAGCGCGCTACATGGAACTACGGAACAATTCCTGAATCGCGCAAGCAACATTTACCATTTGCATTAACATTAACCGTACGTTACACATTTAGCAAAATATTGAATTTCTACATTACCTGGGGTTGTATTGCGTTTTCGCAAATCTCACGGCTAGCTTCACACAACGCTTTAACGTTTTGTAACATGGCTTCCTTATCAGCCCCGTCCTTAGTGGCGGCTAACGCACGCGAATCTGTGGATTAAAGTCAGGTTTTTAAGGCACTACTTAAACTTGGTAAAAAGTGCTAAAAGTGGATCACTTTTGGCTGAAATGATAATAATTTTTATGGGTACATTAGGCACTACTACTAACATGTAATAATGATAGGTCACTGACCTTGTACAAGTTGTGGCATCAGCTCTGTAATAGTTTTGACAGCTTGGTCAGCCGCCGCATAGTCAGGATGCTCACGATCTGGTGTACAAATGTACAAGAAAACACATAATATTACTTTGGTATGGTATAGCGGGCTATTTTCCGCAACTCCACGACTAAGCGCGTATTTTGCGTGTATATGTGGTTACTTTATCTTATATATTAAAATTCTCATGTCGCAATGTTAGTTACCATACATTTTTTTTTACCAACATTTTTTTTTATATATAATGTGGCATTAAACAAGAAACATTATACTCCACGCGGGCGAAGCCGCGGGCAGACAGCTAGTAACATATAATATTTAAGTTAAGAGAGTAAATTTTCGCAAATAATAGGCTTCTTTTAGAATAAATTTACTGAAAATAGAAGGCTTATTGTAAAATCAAATTATTTATAAGACATAACTATACTGAAAAAAAAAACATTTTTAAACGACTAATAAATTTCCAAGACGTTTTAAGTTTTTGGTGGGGAGGATGCAATGCGATTCAAAAATTAAGTAACTTTTTAGAAATGCAATGTGGTGCACACATTACAGTATTCTTTTTAACCCCTGGTACTCAGCTAAATGCTTGTATAACGAGTGGGTTCACATCGGTAGTGCAATGGGTGGGTTTCGAACCGGCACCCATGTAATCGCAAGTCCAGCCATTAGGCTACTGCCGCTTAAAAACCGAGTACTCCCCTTAAATATCGCTAGTGTCTCATCAGTCACCCTGTATAAACAAGATTTAAATTGACTGACCTGCAGTGGCAGACGTTAGAGCAGCAGCTGCTGCAGTGAGCTGTGCCAGCCGCTGCGACAGTGTATGCTGCAGCGATGACGCGTCTTCTTGCTTCGTCTGCTGCACCATCGGCTGTTTAACATAATAACATTTGATACATTTAAAATACACTTTAAACATTAAGAGACATCCTCAATAGTTTCTTTAGGAATCCTTAAGGAAATTTCACGGCCACTCCATTATAATTACCTCTTGACACACGGCGCCGACTCTTTGTGTGACTTGTGTTTATATTTATTGTATACTAGCTGACAACCTAACAACATTTATGTAACAGCTATATTTGTACACTTAGTATGCAATAAATCTTTGAATCTTAGAATAAGTAGTAGGTACTGACCTCCTTCAATTGTTGTTCAGCAGTATCCAGCCGGCTCTTAGCTCCAGAGACGCTGCTGATAAACTGCAGACGCTGCTTCTCTTGCTGAGTAGGTAAACTTTCTTCTAATTTACCTGTGAAATACATTCAGGGTGGCTCCTTTTTATGATTGAAATAAAACACTTTTTACGGATTTTATCACGTTATATTATTTAATTCCAGACGGTTACACACCATGTTATATTATTATGTGTATTTCCAGTAAAAGCTGATCTCTTATTGAACGGAAAGCATATATATAATGCGATGTCATGCGTAGAAATGTAAAATAAGATGTGTAACGGTATGTCCATAACAATTTTAGCCCACTCAGTTATGAAAGAACAAAAAAAATAAAACATATTTAGTATTGACACAGTCACGGACTGAGCACAAAATAACATAAAAAAACTAAAAAAGATATAATATTAAAACAAAAAATTGTGCCACACAGCTGTGCCAAATGGCTCAGTTCAGCCAAAAGCCAGACCAAGCAAGGGTATCCGGTAAGCTGGCGCTGATTTTTAACTGGAGCTTAAAAATTGAATTTTATCAAGGGTGCAAGAATAAACCAAGCCAGAGATATGTCATTCAAAAAACTATCCAAATAAATAGTGATTTCTAATTTACAGATCATTGCATACAAGGGAGATTATATAAACCTATACTTTGTCCATTATGTGAACCGTTTTTTGACAGATGCCTTACACTGCCTTAGAGCGTAGCTTACGTAGATTACGTAAAAGTTAACTTTGAAATGCGTAACAAAATAAATGTATTATCTACCTTAAGTTATTCAATTATCTTAATTATGACTCCTTGCAGACATTATAATACCATTAATGTAACGGATTTTCCAAAAAAAATGATTATTGTTAAGCGTATTAAATTTAGTTACATTCTACCTCATTCTTCCGTGTCTAGTGATGCAATCGAATGTATTCGCTGCAATCATTTTGAACAATGACATTAAATCAGTATCGGAAAATGGCATCCACTCTAATATCAATAAAATATAAATTAAACAATATTTTTGAAAAGAAATGTATGGAAAATTAATATTATACAAAAATTAATACAATCAGATGAATATTAAACATATTTATTTATTATTGGTCGTCGTTGCACCATTTTCGATTCAATAACCTAACAATCGATAATCACTACTAGACAGTAATCAAAGTGTCAATAATCGGGTCGATAATCGCATTGTTACGTTCCTGCAATCACTAGTTCCATCTGTCAAAAAACGGTTCTCATACTGGACAAGGTATATACTTATAAGTAAAGTTGAAGAGATAGTTTGTTTGAACGCGCTAATCTCTGGAACTATCAGTCGGATTTGATTTATTTTTGCATTAAATAGCCTGATTCATAAAGAAGGTTATAGGCTATTTAACATCACGCTACAATGCTTAGGAGCGGGGCAAAGCGGGTGAAACCGCAGGGCATTTAAAAATAAACTAAGTTAATTTTACCATGTTGAGCGGTATCACAGGCGTGTAAGAGCTTATTGAGGCTATCATCCAGCTGCTCCTGCGTGCTCAGCATCTGCTGCTGCAGCTCGCGCCGCTGCTGCAGGTGAGGACCGCAGGATGCCGTCATCTGCCCTGCAGACTTGCGCAACTTTTCAACTGATGATACCAATTCAGCAGCGCACGATGGCTCTGATATGCTTGAAGCTGTCAACTGCCAATAGCGGAAATTTTAAGTTAGCCTGAATAGCTGGAATCTGTTATTGTAGTGTGCAGTCAAGTGATAGCCTAGTGATATGACCATTGGAGTGCCAAGTCAAAGGTCTCGAGTTCGAATCCAAGGCGCGCACCTAATACGGTGAAGGAAAACGTCGTGAGGAATCCATCATGCCTGAGAAATTGTCTCGACGGCGTAGAAGGCTATCGTACTGGACTATTAACTTAATCTCTCTCGGTTTGAGAGGAGACCCGTGCCCAGCAGTGGGACAAGATATGGGTTGACAAAGATTGTAACGGCGTGTCGTGAGTTTGATGTCCACTCGGTGCAAATATGCACGCTGATTTTTGTTCAGTCTGGGTGACTTTGTGTATTAAAAAAAAACTACTATTTCATAAATTTTGCCCGTGTACCTATTGCACTTTTGTAGGAAAACGCAGTTTATTTTAATAACCCACGTAATACATCAGAATTATGTATTGCATTCATGGTAAGCGATTGTACGTTCGATATCCTTTCTACCCTGTATCTATACTAATACATATTATATTATAAAGCTGAAGAGTTTTTCTGTTTGTTTGTTTGTTTGCTTGAACGCGCTAATCTCAGGATCACGGGTCCGATTTGAAAAATTCTTTCAGTGTTAGGTAGCCCATTTATCGAGGAAGGCTATAGGCTATATATCATCACGCTAAGACCAAAAGGAGTGGAGCATAAATGAAAAATGTTGCAAAAACGGGAAAAAAATATATGCAGAAAAGCCGAGAAACCACGCGGGCGGAGCCGTGGGCGGAAAACTATAACTTATATTGGTTCTCACCTGTGCCACGTTAAGCAGCGCCTGCGCAGCATCGGCAGCGCGTGCGCCGCGGTTGTCTATCTCTGCCGCAGCGTGGGGCTCTTGCTGCTCTATCTGCTGCGCCAGACTCTGCACCTGGGCCAGCAACTCTGTGGTCTTGCCACATGCAGCTGCTGATAACCTCACGACCTAGAAAGTATTTATATTTACTTCTCCAGTTCCAAGGGGATATTTGATACATACATATAGTTATTTTAATGAAGGAAAAATTTGACTGCGGGCAGGATTCCACTCTGCATCTTCTGGTTAGGTACACTAATCGCTATGACCATTAAGCTACCGCGAGTCCCACCCGCCAGGTCGAAATTTGCCTTCACGTTTTGAATCTGACGTCTTTGAGTTGACCTCAGTGCAAATTAAGCGGCTGTAGCCTAATGGCTAGGGCGTCGGACTTGCAATCATGTGGTTGCCGGTTCGAGCCCCACCCATTGCGCCACCGACGTGAACCCACTCGTAACACAAGCATTTAGCTTAGTACGAGGGGTTAACAAGAATACTAGTAATGTGTAACCCACATTGCTAGTAAGGTGTTTTAAAAAAAAAAACCTGCCCGCTGTCGAATTTTTTCTTCGCTAAAATAGCTTTCGAATCGTAGCATGAAATATACATAAAAAATACAAAAAGATGCATATTATTATAGTTTTAGACTTTTCTTTAAAAAAGTACCTTACCTCTTTTTCTTGAGCATCATGGGGTTTAGGACTGATGAGGAACACCAGCTTGTTTGAAGCTGCGGAGTACTTGGCAGCACCGTCACCGAGACCCTATGAGGCAAAGGTAAAAAAAAAACATAAAAATAAATACAATAGACGTTATAATTAATGGTTCATATATTATAATCGTATTTTATCTATATCTATACTAATGTTATAAAGACGAAGTATTTGTTTATCAATACTAATTGATTAAAGCTGAAGAGTTTGTTTGTTTTAACGTGCTAATCTCTGGAACTACCATTCGGAATAGGTTTTTTTTATAGACAGACTTGCGCTTGACCACAACTCGCCTGATGGAGACGATGGAGCGCGCTTGCCTGGAAGGAACCTATTCATTCATTCAATTTTATAAGACAGCTACATTTATGAGGAATACTATGGGCTATCTACCATTATGCAATAATTCTTAGGAGCGGGGCAAAGCGGGTGAAGCCACGGGGCAAGGCTAGCAACCGATATACAGAAACTACTGAACGGAATTTAATCATTATTTCACCATAAGAATGCTACATTAATCCCGTTTAACATAACAGGTCGAGTAGTAAAATATGACTGCATAAGTACGGGGGCCAACACATCAAGTAACCATAAAATGACAAATTTTCTCAGTTGATTTTGAACTTTATCTTCAAGAATTTAAGGTTAAAAATCATTTGCAGAAATTTGTCAGTTTTGTATACCTTGACCTGCTGGCGACTGTACCTATATATTTAAATATTAATAAGTAAAATTTAAATATTTAGATGCATGTTTATGACGAGATTTATGAATGTGGACGAAGCAAAAGAAGTATGCAAGAATCGTAGCAAATGGCGTTCTGTAGTTTCTGCCTACCCCTATGGGAAAAAGGCGTGAGTGTATGTATATATTAATAAGTAACTTACCTGTGGCTGTCCCACACTGTCGCATATCTCCCGGCTGGCTTCACACAGCGCTCTGATCTCTTGCAACATGGCGGCGCGACCAGCATCGTCCTTAGTGCCAGATAGCACATGCGAATCTGTACAATTTATTACCAGTTAGCAGTATTATTGTATCCAAAGCTTTGAAACACCAGCTATCCATAGATTCCTGCCTTTTTCCCAGCCTGTCCTTTTCTTCCATTCGTCTCTGTTAGTCGTCATCTCACCATTCAATCCCTTTTCCATCATATCTGCCTTCACACAATACATCCAACTTTTCTTTGGTCTCCCTCTACCCCTCCATCCTTCCACATTCATACTCATAACTCTTTTGGTTACATGAGTTTCATCCATCCATCCATCCTCCATCACGTGCCCATACCAAAACAAACGATTCCCTTTTAACTTTTCTGTCACAAAGTAACACAGTACTTATACACAGAAAGAAAAGTATATGCAGCCCGATAGTACCAATGCTATTTTCAATACAGACACAAATTGATGAGCAAGTCACTACCCGGCCCATCTTCAGCCTTCGCAGCAGTGTCTTGCTGGCATGTCTACATGCCAGCATGAATGGGTCTACACAACCGACGAAGTACTAGCCTCCCACAGAACATCAACGTCAAGTAGCAGTATGCATACTGTTGCGTTTCGTACGGTAAATGTGGAGCGCCGGAGGCCCAATTGTTCTCCATCAGTCCCCTTCCTTCTCCTTTTCTACTTCCCCTCCCTTTTTCTAAATAGACTCAGCAACGCATCTGCAACTCCTAGATGTCCATGGGCGGCGATGACTATTTTCCAGGTGGCTCGCCTGCTCGTTTACCGCTTAAGCATTGAAATGAAAGTCTCGAGATGACAACACGAGAGTGATACTACTAGTGTTGCTGGCGTCTTTATGATCCGATTGCTTCTTACCATCAGGCGACCGTACGATAGTGCAGTGATAGCCTTGTGATGTGATGTCGAAGGTCTCGAGTTCGAATTCAAGGCACGCATCTATAACTTTTCGAAGTCATGTGCGTAATAATACTTAATTATCACGCGCTTAAACGGTGAAGGAAAACATCGTGAGGAAACCTGCATGCCTGAGATATTTTCTCGATAGCGTGTGAAGTCTGCCAACCCGCAGTAGGCTAGCGTGGCGGACTACAGCCTAATCCCTCTCAGTGTGAGACGAGACCCGTGCCCAGCAGTGGGACAATAAGTATATGGGTTGATGATGATGATGATCAGGCGACCCGTTAACTTGTTTGTAATCTTATAACGAGTAAAAAAATTTCTGACCTTGTGCAATTTGTGGCATAAGTTCGCTAATGGTTTTGACAGCTCGGTCTGCAGCTGCGTAGTCAGGGTTCTCACGATCTGTGTTGGACATAAATCGATGATGGTATGTAATAATGTAGGTAATAATAAAAATAAAAATTCATAATATAAAATAAAAATGAATAGGTACAGTCAGCAATGAAAGTTGCTGAACACGATGAAATCTTCAAAACGCTTAAACATATTTATTATCCAAAACTTACTGACCCGAGATGTGGTAAGTAGTACGTGTTTCTACATACTGGACCATCATTTTTTTCCTAAGTGAATCTATTGAAAAGTATTGGTCCTGTGTTGTTTTCAAAACTTGGCGGTGTTCAGCAACTTTCGTTGCTGACCGTACCAAAAAATATATTAAATAAAATAATATTTTAAAATATAAACTATATTACCTATATAGACTGCCTCGTTAGTCTAGTGGTCCTTAGCGCTACTGCTTCGCTAGAGGTCCTGGATTCGATACCCAGGTCGAGCAGTGTTATTGGGTTTTTCTATGAAATTCTCTGTAGCAGCTCGGAGTCTGGATTTGTGCCCGATTAATAGCAATAGGCTTACCCCCTATTACATGGGATCTAACTATATCGGCTAAGCGTGGGTATACATTAGTACAATTCTGCCTAACCCTTCGGGGAATACAGGCGTGATGGTATAAATCAATAAGTAAAACTGGCTGACCTGCAGTGGCGGCGGCGAGTGCAGCGACTGCGGCGTTGAGCTGTGCCAGCCGGTCTGACAGTGTCTGTTGCAGTGCTGCCGCATCTTCTGGCTTCAGGTGACCCGCTGCCGGCTGTCAACACACACAATTGATTTTAATCCCAATGACGTAATATATCAACTTAAATATACCCACATTCAATCAGTATTTTAAAATCCAAAATTTCATGTATATCATCGGTTAAGGACTTAAGGCTAAAGCGCCAGCCTTGGGTGCGAAATTCAATTTTTTCTTGATTTTCGCATATTATTCGGCTCTATCACATTCAAGGTGCATGGCAGTAGAAATTGCGACATCAACAATAACTTATTCACGATTGGGTATTAAAACTTTAGCTTAAAAATCGTTATCGTCGAAGATTTTGGTGATTTGACAAAAATTACAATAATTGACACCTTAATCAAGATAAAGAAAAAAAATGATTTCTTGCCCAAGGCTGACGGTTTAGCCTTAATCCATACTAGAAAATAATCTATACTTCATCACTACATAGTATAAAACAAAGTCGCTTTCTCTGTCCCTATGTCCCTTTGTATGCTTAAATCTTTGAAACTACACAACGGATTTTGATGCGGTTTTTTTTAATAGATAGAGTGATTCAAGAGGAAGGTTTATATGTATAATACATACATATTTTAGTATAGAAAAGCCAATAAACCACGCGGGCGAAGCCGTGGGCGGAAAGCTAGTATATTATAAAGCTGAAGAGTTTGTTTGTTTGTTTGCTTGAACGCGCTAATCTTAGGAACTACGGGTCCAATTTGAAAAATTATTTCAGTGTTAGATAGCCCATTTATCGAGGAAGGCTATAGGCTATATATCATCACGCTAAGACCAATAGGAGCGGAGCATAAATGAAAAATGTTGCAAAAACGGGAAAATCGTATATGCAGAAAAGCCGAGAAACCACGCGGGCGAAGCCGTGGGCAGAGAGCTAGTCTTTATAATATAAAGAATATAAAGAATAAATATAAAGAAAAAACTGTACCCGTTCTTTTTATATTGTTTTTTTTTTGCATTTACCATTTTTTGGTGTTTTGTGGCTATTGTATCACTGCGACTGCAATCGGTCTATTGTGATCGCCACTTAATGATTTAAAGTTCACCGCTAAACCCTGCATTTACCATGCTAAGATTATAAAGTTTTTTTTAAGTAGCCTCTCTTCTGTCCCACTGATGGGCGAAGGGGGCCTGCCCTTGAAGGGGCTTCTTCTTTCTTCCCGTTGGCAAAGATATTTTAGTCAAAGAAAACGACTGCGGGCAGGATAACGAGACGGTTCTCCTCAGCCGGGTTCGAACTCATAACGGTCCTAATATTCTAACAAACCTTGTGCAGTTGTTGTTCAGCAGCATCCAGTCGACTCTTGGCTCCGGACACGCTGTTGATGAACTGGAGACGTTGCTTCTCCTGCTGAGCTGATGACGCAGCACCCAAATTACCTGTTTAATAATATACTTTGTATCAGCAGTACCTATGTGTAAAAGACACTTAAAAGAACAAAGCAAATAAAACGCGTTATAAAAAAAAAAACAATATTATCTTCCTAGAATTTTCCCAAATTATGTTTACAATAATTACAGAAGTAAAAAGAATAATAAAAGTATACTATTTTATTTTATATAGATAATTGACATTATTATAGACATTGCTTCCTCGCTCCTACATTGCCGTGCCCGACAGGGTTCATAATGAAGGAATGTATACCTACTAAAATTACTTTTAAATTAATTTAGTGGAATGCAATAAGTATTGAGTATTGAATCAGAATCAGCTTCGAAAAATATGTTACATTATCTGCTCTCATTACCTGTCAAATTGCAAGAATTGAGCCCACGACACTCAGCACGACGGTAGTAGCGAGATGACCACTTTAACTGCTGCAGCAAACGTGGAGTCAAGTTTGTCGTCAACTCTACGTTTCATACTCACCAGCATGTCCCATCTTGCAGGCGTTTACGAGCTTGTCTAGGCTGTCATCCAGCTGTCCCTGCGTGCTCAGCATCTGCTGCTGCAGCTGGCGCCGCTGCTGCAGGTGAGGACCGCAGGAGCCGGTCAGCTCTGCGGCCGAGGTACGCAGCTTCTCAGCTGCCGAGATCAGCTTGTCTTGGCAGCGACCATCACTAATTGTTGGCCCAGTCACCTGTAGCCAAAAATAAACGTAAATAGGATTCTTTCTTTATATTCTTTTCTCTTTTTCTTTCAGACTGCCTCATTAGTCTAGTGGTCCTAAGCGCGACTGCTGCGCGAGTGTTATTGGGGTTTTCTATGAAATTCTCAGTAGCAGCTCGGAGTCTGGATTTGTGCTCGGTGAATGGCAATAGGCTCGCCCCGTATAAAATGGCACTTAAACTTGAGCGAAGTGTGGGTGTACATTAGTACAGCTCTGCCTAACCCTTCGGGGAATACAGGCTACATGATGGTATATAAAATGTCTCGAAAGTCACTGCCAAAATAACTCTTCTTTTGGCAGTGACTTTCGAGACATTTTAATCTGACTTTCATCTGTATAAGCGGTGCGGTAGCCTAGTGGCTAGAGTGTGGGACTTGCGATCATGTGCTTGCCGATTCGAACTCCACCCATTGCACTACTGACGTGGACCCACTCGTAATATAAGCATTTAGCTTAGTACGAGGGGTTAACAAAAATACTAGTAATGTGTGACCCACATTCATGTAAGCTTTTTAAAAAAAAAAATGGCATTAAGGAACTATATTCTAACTATATTGTATTCTGACCCAAAACGAGTAGATCATTTTTGAGTTGATTCTCACCTGTGCCGCAGTGAGCAGCGCCTGCGCAGCATCAGCAGCGCCTGCCCCGCGGCTGTCGAGCTCGGCCGCGGGGCCGGGCTCTATCTGCTGCGTGAGGCTCTGTACTTGTGCCAACAACTCCGACGCTTTGCCGCAAGCAGATGATGATAGATCTAACACCTGCAAGCATATTTGTTCTTATTGCTGCTAGAAATTTCTGAATGCTACTAGCTAGGGAAAAGGTTGCATATAATTAAATGTGATAGCAATGTAAACCACGACAGAGTTTGTCTAAATGTGAAATCCAAGTGTCTCGACACTTAAAATAATTTCACTATATTGCTTTGATGTTTAAAAAGACAAAAATATCACCCTAATTGACAGCTTAAAACTCGCAGTCGATTTCCTTACTTCATTTTCCTTGTCGTTGTCAGTTCGAGGGCTCACGAGGAACACCAGCTTGCCGGAGGCAGCAGCGAACTTCCCAGCAGCCTCGCCAACACCCTGGAGAATAGGAGTTTTTATTGCACTGTCAAATCAACGGTCTCGAGTGTAAATCCAAGGCACATACATCTGACTTTTCGAAGTCATGTGCGTATTAATAATAATTATCACGCGCTTAAACGGTGGAGAAAAACATCTGCACGTTTGGTGTAGTTGTTAAGGTAACCACCTCGTCACTACCGTAGCGCCACGTGTCAAGAGTTCTATTTCCACTCGAGGCTAATATTTCTGAGTTCCTCGGATATTTTGTTTTAAGTGTGTCCGTTAATAATAACATGTTTGTTAAATGACCGATAATGTTCCGATGCCCGTTTTTAAAAACAGATACTTAAGTACTTATTTATTGAACGGGTAATCCAAGGCGTTTATAAACTATTTAAAATATACATGTTACTTATACAACACTTACTACTACGTTACAGTAGATCCAATAATAAAAAATAAGAAAATATGACGTTACAATGATTTTCGACATGAAATGCTACAGTGACATTAATGCAGTGAGGGATCAGTGAGGTGAAAGAGAAAAAGAGGCTTGCGTCACATCCTGTGAGGATATCACATGTTGAGGAGCGAGAGGGCGCGCCTCTTGGGAGCATTCCGCGCGGTGCGAGTGCGTGTTGTTGCTACAGTCGACATCTTACCTGTGGTTGAGCCGCACTGTCGCACATATCCCGACAAGCATCAAACAACGCCCTGACGTCTTGGACCATGGAGTCCCGAGCAGCATCGGTCTTAGTGCCGCATAGAACTCGTGAACCTGTCAACATTTCAATACATTACAACATAATCCGGATAAGTTAGAAGGGACCAATCTAGGCGAACGTACCGCAACCAAAATGTGGGTACGCGTAAAAGGTTAGGTTACGAGTACACTTAAACCGAAGATCAGGTATGAGGATGTTAATGAAAGTAAATGAAGCGAAAGTGTTACGCCAGGATCGTGGCAAATAGAAATCTATTGTGTCTGTTTACCCCTATGGGAGACAGCCGTGACAATAAGTATGTATGTATGGTTGAGTTGAGTCATGCAATGATCCATGTTTGTCATAAGTAAGCACCTTAATCACACATAACTTTTTGATTAATGCTATTTTATACAGGGTCACCAGAAAAGGGCCTTCCAAAGACAAAATTTAGATACCCTTTATCGAGGGGTATCCGAATCACCCCCATATGCATGTACCGCGAATTGTAACATTTTAAAGAAATAAAATGTGTTTGTGAGTTGTTTAGTAGGGAGTCACTCCTTATCCATGCTGGAACTGATGTGTTATCCCAGTGTAGAACCAAGTAAAAAAAAATGCAAAAAATCATTGCTGGGTCCCATTTTAAAGGGACAGCCGTAATGATCCTATTCTGATATTTGAGTATTAGCTGTCTACCTTATGCCCAAGTGTTAAAAGCTATATTTCATTGTAATCACAACCACTTTTATAACCTTAATAGTATCTGTATTCTGTGAAACAAACCTTGCACAATATGCGGCATGAGCTCACTGATGGTACTGATAGCCTTTTCTGCGGCTGCATAGTCAGGATTCTCGCGATCTAAATACAAATGAATTAAATCCAAGGAAAATTTAATAAAAAAATGGATTTAATTTAAAACAAATTTATATTCGAGACCTTTTGAGAAATTAGGTTTAATAAAATTAGTGGTGCTGATTCTATTATCAACAAACTACTTACTTTAATCTCACTATTTCTCTTAGTCATGTAACTACATGACATGGGACTAGTATACTATTTGAGGCCTTCCTCGATCCCTACTTAAAGTGGAGGCCTTTACTCACTTCCCACTTAAAGTGGAGGCCTTTATTTGCTCCCTATTTAAAGGTGAAGCCTATCTTCGCTTTCCTCACTCCATACTTAAAGGCGAGGGCTGTCTTGGCTTCCTACTCACTGACCTGCAGTGGCGGCGGTGAGTGCAGCGACTGCGGCGTTTAGCTGTGCCAGCCGGTCAGATAGCTGGTGCTCCAATGCTACCGCGTCTTCCTCCCTCATCATTTGACATGCCTTCAGCTGCCAACATACATTACTATGTAAATTAACAATTTTCACAGTGATTTTGCCTCATTCAAAAGTTCAGGTATAATGATTGATGGTGTAAATATTAAATAATATAAAAATCTAGGCCGATTTAAATGATGTCGACTTAATAAGACATACAGTGGTAAAACTACACCTAAACACCGTGTCATAATAGCCGTCTGACAGCCAGAAGCTTGTTTTAATATTGATTATTTTTGTAACAATTTCTTTTTCAATGACTGTGTGGCCGACCCTAAGCGCCGGAGGCCCAATTCTTCCCTCAATCCCCTTCCTTACCCACCCCCTTAGTTTACAGGGCCGGCAACACGCGAGCTATACCCCTGGTGTTGCAAGCGTCCATAGGTAACGGTAATCGCTTACTATCAGGCGGGCCGTATGCTTATTTGCCATCTTATAAAAAGGGGGTGGGGTATTGATTGATGGTGTATGATGGTTATAATTAGTAATACTGACATCTTGCATTCGTTGCTCAGCAGCATCCAGCCGACTCTTGGCTCCGGACAAGTTCTTGATGAACTGGAGACGTTGCTTCTCTTGCTGAGCTGATGACGCATCTGAAGAACCTATTCGGTAACATGAAACATACTATTACCTACGACTATATTCCTGGAGAGTAAAGCAGAAGGTACCTTTTCCCTTCTGCTAACTCTAGGTCTCAATAGGGGGCGAACAAATTGCCATTAACCGGGCACAAATCCAAACTCCGAGCTGCTCTGCTGAGAATCTTATAGAAAAACCCAATAAAAATTTGCATGATGCCCATAAAAACACAAAATTTCGAAGATTAACTGAAGGTGTGCACGTATTGCACGTATAAAGATGAGGGGTCTTTCTATGTTAAATAGAAGATAAAACAATTCTTATTATTATTATTAGCTACCATTATATTATTATTAACATTTCTTTTTTTTTTCTTTTATATTCTTATCGTTGGAGCAGACAAGTGCTAGAGAGGAGACTACGTTTGGGCAAAGTGTGCGGGACGCCCTGCGACACGATGGACCAACGATATGAAGAAGGTGGCTGGCAGCGGATGGATGCGAGCTGCCCAACACAGGGATGGTTGGCGCTCTTTAGGGGATGCCTACATTCAGCAGTGGGCAGCAATAGACTGATACCTATATAATGAAATTATTCTTACCGCTCTGTCCCGGTTGACAGATATTAGCAAGTTTGCGAAGTTGTTCATCAAGTTCTTTTTGCGTCCTCATCATCGCAGCAGAATGTGGCTGCAAGTCGGGGCGCTGCTGCAGCTGCTGCTGGCAAGAAGATGCTAGATCTTCCGCTGTGCTGCGCAGGCGCACCACTGCAGAGGACAGCTCGTCTTGGCACCGAGGTTCGCTGATGCTCGAGGCAGTCACCTAAAGATAGATCTCAAATAAAATTTGTCTTACGAAAATAACGAGTTGGGTCATAAGTAATTTATATATCGTAATACCCCGGTGTTATGTCCCATGTAATAGGGGGCGAGCCTATTCACATTAATTGGACACAAATTCAAACTCTAAGCTGCTGCTGCTTCTCAGAATTTTATAGAAAACATTTTGTTGGACCTGAAATCAAACCCAGGACCTCTAGCATAGCAGTCGTGCCTGGGACTACAAAACTAATGGGCATTACTTAAGGTATGTACAATTTACTACTACAATTACAGACTATAACATTTCCTCACAATGTTTTCGTTAACCGCTTTGGGAGCAGTGGTGATGAAATAATTTATAAAAAGTAAAGCGCCTTTCTCGGTTCGAACCTACGACCTACAACTCCTAAGCCACGAACGTTACCAATGGGCGCGACGTTACCACCGCTGCCAAAAAAAAGTTCCCCGCTCAACATAACATAATATACCATCACGCATATTTTCGCCGAAGGGTTAAGCAGAGGTGTACTTATGTACACCCATTTCGCCGGTCTGTTTAGGTCCCACGTTATAGGGGGCGAGCCTATTGCCATCAACCGGGCACAAATCCAGGCTCCGAGCTGCTACTGAGAATTCCATAGAAAAACACTTTGCTCGACCTGAGGATTGAACCCAGAACCTCTAGAGTAGCAGTCGCACTTAGAACCACTAATCTAATGAGGCAGGCCCCCCTTAAAAATAATAATATTACTTTAGTACTCGTAGTTACCTGTGCTACGGAGTGCAGCGCTCGCGTAGCATCGGATGCGCGTGCGCCACGCTCCCCGAGTTCGGGCGCAGCGTCAGGGCCCAACAGCTCCCGCAGATGCCGCGCTTGACCCCTTAGCTCTGATGATTTCTCGCAGGCGGCTGACGCTATATCCATCACCTGTGGTATATATAGTGAGACTTGTTTAAGGCTCATGAGTCAAGGTTGGGCGCAAAATACAATTTTTTCTTGTTTTTTCGCAAAGTATTCGGCGCTATCACATGGCATGGCCGTTGAAATTGCGAAATCAACAATAACTTCTTGACGATTTAGGTGTAAATTGTCATTTTTGGCCGAATCCTAGTGGATTCGTTGGCATTGAAGATTTCTGTGTAAGATAGTTCTTACACCAAAATCTTCGATGCTAACGATTTTTAATCAAAAGTTTTAATATTAAATTGTGAATAAGTTATTGTTGTGTCGCAATTTCTACTGCCATGTACCTAGAATGTGTTATAACCGAAAAACCAAGAAAAAATTGAATTTCGCGCCCAACCTCGACGCTTAAGCTTTAAGTGGGACCTTGATAAGTGAGAAATTTCCATAGCTGGAACTTAAACTGCGGTACAGACACTTTACCACTGAATTCTGTTAGTGGGATAAAGCGGAAGCGGTGGTAGCCTAATGGCTAGGGCGTCGAACTTTCGATCTTGTCGTTGCCGTTTCGGAACCCACCCATTGATCTACAGACGTGAAACCACTCTTAATACAAGTATTTAGCTAAGTACGAGGGGTTAAGAATAATACTGTTAATGTGCGACCCACATTACTACAAGCTTTAAAAATTGAAAAAGCCAAACCTCTATATTAGTCGTTCGTTCTTTCGATTTAATGGTCATAGTTGCCTCTTTAATTGAGACAGCGAATATATTTTTCCTCTTTTACTTTTTACGATTATCGGTGATTCAATGCTCAAGTAGTACCTGCGAAAGTCTATAGAACGATATAGATACTCACAGCTTTTTCCTTCCCCTTATCAGCTCCTGGACTAATGAGGAACACGAGCTTGCCGGACGCTGCGGCGAAGTTGGAAGCCGCTTCACCCTGGCCCTGTAATATTATTTTACATAATAACTTTTATACTGGTTTCTAACACTTACGCGAATATTAGACATTGAAATAAAACTAGTTTTTACGGATTTTATCGCGTTATACCTATTGATTTTATTTTATTCCCGACGTTTCGGATCCTTTATAGCATCCATGGTCACAGGACTGAGGTTAATTGTTATTTGATCTGGTCACGCAGAACGAGCTCACCGTATCCTTCGGTCTCGCAGTATAGTGCTTGGATTTAATGGAATCTATGATGGTTTTCCAAGCAGATAGTAAGTCCGAGACATATTCTCTATTGTTTTTTGGATGTCTTTTAATTAATATAACTCTTGTTCTGCCGATACATATCTTCTAGGCCAGCGTGGTAGGCAATTGCCCTTCTCTTTGCAGTGGGACAAAGGGGCTCAATAATTTAATTCATATAATAAGGAATTTAATTTCCATTAACAGTATATGTATAGTTATCATAGTTAATATTTTTTTATGATATGTATTTTTATCTACGCATAGGTTATCTATTTTTAGGTTGTCATTGAGGTCTCAGATGCTGAAATGAAATGAAATGAAATGATATTTATTTCTGTAAATAGATCTTTTCAGGACACTTTTACAAGTCAATTTTTTTACATTTTTTTTTAACTAGATGGCGCCGACGTTTCCTATCTGACGACCTCTGAGAAGAAACGTCGAAACAAACTCAGAGAATCATGGTCTCTTTTAAAGTCCAGACAATAGTTGTTGTTAGATATGCGAGTTTAACAATGTAGGGCAAAATCTGAACAGGCCTTTTGAAGAAAGAGCCATAGCAGCTTTGAGTTGACCTGTCCTAACTGACGGCACGCATACATCAGTCATCGTGTAGCTCAACCATTTTATAGGGAGCTCAACGACCCGTCGCACAACGATACCAGATCAGCAGGACATTTGTGTAGGTCATGTGAAATACTCAAAACTGTCAGAGAAGTTTATTATACATCTGATACGTGTTAAAGCTAACCTACATAGTACTCACATTTACATTTTAATATCGTACACACAATTAACATAAAATTTGAAAAAAAAATAAAAAATATTATGCATGATTACTAGGACCTACAAGGCCACCCAGTCAACTTGTGAATTAAAAAAGAGAAAAAAAAAAAAAAAAAAAAATATACATATTTAAGACACGATAGCCAGCAAGTCGACCAGTCACCACAAGCAGCACCCGTTCACGAGTATAACGCACGGATCAGCCATCACCCCCCTCGCCATTTTAGAGGGAAGGGGGTGACCCGACCAATGACGCTACCGCAAGCAGTGACATCTAAGGGAGCATGACGACATTGCAGCCAGGTGTAAATCATGTTACAGAAATGACAGACATGTTGAACTGATGAGACTGCTGAGAACCTTCTCTTAATTTTAATCCCGACTTCCGGCAAATAATAACATTAACCTCTAATGTCCTCACACCCTGTTATCGCCATAATGTACCAGTAGTGTACCAGTAAATAATGCAACAACTTTTATTTTAAAAGAGTGACCATGGAGTTTCTTGCCGGATTCTTCTCCATAGGATCAACTTTTTGGAACCGTGCAACTAGAGTCAAGAACGTTTCATAAACGCTTGTAAAAGCTTACTTATTTGAAATAAAAACATTTGAACTTGAACTGGATAAGTACACCTTTGTGAGCGTATATTATTTTAAATAAGCATTATTAGTAATTATACAAATAATATGTATATGACTAACTTGTTGGTACCCGTCTCCCTGGCACATCTCCCTGGCGGCATCACACAGCGCGCGGACATTCTGCAGCATGGCGGAGCGCGTGGCTGCGTCCTTGTCCGAACTTACCACCTCCGTGTCTGGGAATAAACCAACAGATTATACAGGTTATGTTCATCTTGATTCGATAGGTCTATTCTGACCTCATACAAAATGGTATACTAACTGGTGACCGTAGTTTCACAAAGGTCCTAAAAGCACTTTTTATTATCATTTCTGATTAAACTTTTGTATTGTGGCTTTCACTAGTTATATCTTAAAATTATAATTATATTCATAATTAAGCACTCTTTAATCTGTTATGTAAGGTCTTTTAGAAAGTATATTATGTAAAATAGGTAATAGTCCCTAATAATAAAAGTCCTTCCTGAATTCCTGAAAAATTTATCGATATCTGTTCAGTTATTTAGGCGTAGAAATGAAATAGACAAACGAAGTTACTTTCACATTTATAGTAGAAGGGTGATCCCCAAAGTTTTTGCATCAAATATATATTTAATGCCTTAAAGCCTATATTATGCGTCCTTTTTTATTTTTTATTGAGGTAACTGAGCAGGCGAGCTACCTGATGGTAAGTAGTCATCGCCGCCCATGGAAATCTGCAATACCAAAAGAGTTGCCGATGCGTTGCCGCGTTGCGAGCTTATTTAAGGAAAGGGAGAAGGAAAGAGAAAAGGAGGAGGAAGGCTCCGGCCCTTTCGCTCAGCGAACGAAGCGCAGTAGCGAAACGCTACTACTCGGACGTCGGTCTTCTGCGAGAGTGTTGTACTTCCCCGGTCAAGCCGGCACACTCATGCTGCGAACAGCGTGAGCCAACAATTTGTTTTCCATCTGTCCCTGCATAACTTACCTTTGATGATTTGCGGCATCAGCTCCGATATCGTAGAGATTGCCAGCTCAGCAGTCGTGTAGTCAGGATTCTCACGGTCTAGCATAAAATATATCTAGATTATTACATTATACAGATACTTATATTTATTTAGTTATTTTTTCTCTTTTTTGTACACAAATAAACAGGATGCACATAATAGATACCGGCGGCCGGCGCCATCTAGTTGAAAAAAAGTAAAACATTGACTTGTAACAGTGTCTTAAAAAGATCTAAATTCTATAATTATACCATCACGCCTGTTTTCCCCGAAGGGTAAGGCAGAGATGTTCTAATGTACACCCATATTTCGCCGGTATGTTTCGGTCCCTGTTGCCGTTAACCGGGCACAAATCCAGGTTCCGAGCTGCTACTGGGAATTTCATAGAAACACCCAATAACACTTTGCTGGACCTGGGGATCGAAACCAAGGGGTCTAGACGATGTCACATCTTCATTTTCGCTAGCGAAGTTAGATTTACGAAATGTATGGGTTTGACATAATTTCATCACGAGACATAGCGAAAGATTATGCCAATTCCATACATTTCAGATTTATCTTACTTCGTTATCGAAATGGAAATGTAACATTATCTAGGCCTCCAGGATCTCTAGCGTAGCAGTCGCGCTTAGGATCACTAGACTGATGAGGCAGTCCATAAACTTTATATCTTATAAAATGGTTGAGCTACACGATGACTGATGTATGCGTGCCGTCAGTTAGGACAGGTCAACTCAAAGCTGCTATGGCTCTTTCTTCAAAAGGCCTGTTCAGATTTTGCCCTACATTGTTAAACTCGCATATCTAACAACAACTATTGTCTGGACTTTAAAAGAGACCATGATTCTCTGAGTTTGTTTCGACGTTTCTTCTCAGAGGTCGTCAGATAGGAAACGTCGGCGCCATCTAGTTAAAAAAAAATGTAAAAATCGACTTGTAAAAGTGTCCTGAAAAGATCTATTTACAGAAATAAATATCATTTCATTTCATTTCATACCAGCAGTGGCCACCGCGAGGGCAGCGACGGCGGCGTTGAGCTGTGCCATCTTCTGTTCCAGGCGACGCTGAGCATCCTCCTTCTGCTGCTCGGATGGTGAGCCTGCTTCTGACTGGTGGGCAAAATATATAGACTATTTATACTATATTCTCTTTAATGTATATCTATTTTTCAAGCGGCGGCAGCCTAAAAGCTAGGTGTCGGACTTGCAGTACTTAGTTGCCGGTTCGAAACCCACCTACTGACTACTCGTAATACAAGCTTTTAGCTTAGTACGGGGGGTTAATAAGATTACAAGTAATGTACCACATTGCTGTTAACCTCTTAAAAAAATACAGCATCCACAAGTGAAAAGTTTCACAATATAATTAAAAAGCACACAAATCATTATAGGTACATACAGTTATATTAAATATGCTAAATAATTGTAGATATGTAACCAAGTCTATAAATACATTAAATATTATTTAAAAAGTATTAATTTGTCGTATAATTTATGAATATTATGTATTTAGTTTGACTGCCTCGTTAGTCTAGTGGTTCCAAGCGCGACTGCTACGCTAGAGGTCCTGGGTTCGATTCCCAGGTCGAGCAAAGTGTTATTGGGTTTTTCTATGAAATTCCCAGTAGCAGCTCAGAGTCTGGATTTGTGCCCGGTTAATGGCAATAGGCTCGCCCCCTATTACATGGGACCTAAAAATATCGGCGAAATGTGGGTGCACATTAGTACACCTCTGCCTAACCCTTCGGGGAATAGAGGCGTGATGGTATGTGTATTTAGTTTATCACAATTCTTCTTTATAATCTTCGACTTGGGTGGTCATGAAAGATATCTAGGTCATACTAAATATATACCGGTAATTGTATAGGTTATCTGCCTATACACAAATATTTAACCTATTAATGCATGATATACTTGAATATCCGGCAAGCAGTGTGTATTTTATCAAAAGGTGGGCAGTGGCGCCGTGGCTTAGTTGGTTAAAGCGCCTGTCTAGTAAACAGGAGATCGTGAGTTCGAATCTCGCCGGGGCCTTGTGGGAACAATTCTTTTTGTGTTTTTTAAGTACATTTTATACAAAAAAAAATGGATTTTAACCAAAGAGGCCTCGGATATGCCATTTTCTCATTTTTAATGACATGTTAATTTAAACAGGCACTGCTGGAACCAGTTTTCAGTACATATTATGTATATTTTGAGCAAACCACAATTTAGTCTTAAATTAATTTGCAAAATTTACAATTTTTGCTAGAATACCTTTGTTTACTATGTTTAACAAACAAATTACTTCGAATTTTATTACGAGTATAAAAGAAATAATGAAGTTCGCTGAACTCAGTTAAATTTTGAGAACATCACAGCACCAACACTTTCCAATGAAAACCTTGTTTTGCTTGTATTTTAATTTAGAAATATATTTTTAACAATGTGTAATAGAGCTCCTATGCAATTAGTTAAGATGGAATATTAGATATAAGTTCTTTGCTATACGTATTATGATAGGCGCCAATAATAATAAAACATTTTTTTTTCTTTTTTGTTGTTCGCGCTTATCTCTGATCCGACCAGTCGGATTTGAAAAGTTAATTTTGAATAGAATAGAAGAATCTAATATTTTTTTAAGAATACGGTGTAATGTAGGTGTTCACAGTGTTTATTTACAGCATATTCTGCCAAGTGTGGCGCGGAAATATTTGAACATTATAATTATAAGCATTTATGAATTAGTATCCCACAGCATACTGTTGCGTTTCGTACGGTGAGTGTGGAGCGCCGAAGGTCCGATTTCTCCCTCAGTCTCCTTCCTTCTCCTTTTCTCCTTTCCCGTTCCTTTTCCTTAAATAGGCTCGGCAACGCATTTGCAACCCCTTTGATATTGCAGATAAGATTCGAAAATTTCTCTCATTTTTTGCAAATTGGCGCGAAATCAGAGAAATACCCTAAAATATTTGCATCGGATGGTAATCGAACCCACGACACGCTGTGCCAAAGGTTTGGACGTAATAAGAATGGATCTATCAAATCAATTTTTTTAAGGAAAAATATAAGCCTTGTGACATCCCGCTACGACCGTTAGGAGCAGGACAAAACAGGTGATACCACAAGGCTCAACTAGTTTGAAATAAAAACTTAGAACAACAAACCTCCTTCCATAGTTGGTCAACTCCTTGCAAGTTGTTCTTGGCGCCCGACATGGTGGCGATGAACTTGAGCCGCCGTCTCTCTTGCAGCGGCAGTGACGCATCTTCAGCGTTATCTGAACGTACATCATTAGATACCATTACGTATGTATTCCCTGGAGGATAAAATTCTCAGTAGCAGCTCGGAGTCTGGATTTGTGCCCGGTTAATAGCAATAGGCTCGCCCCCTATTACATGGGACGTAAACATACCGGCGAAGTGTGGGTGTACTTTAGGACACCTCTGTCTAACCCTTCGGGGAATATAGGCGTGATGGTATGTTTTCCCTGATGGG
Source organism: Subacronicta megacephala (assembly GCA_958496365.1). Taxonomy (NCBI): domain Eukaryota; kingdom Metazoa; phylum Arthropoda; class Insecta; order Lepidoptera; family Noctuidae; genus Subacronicta; species Subacronicta megacephala. Next base: position 9,438,798 of record OY292538.1, on the reverse strand, counting down.
TTGGGCAGAGTTGTACTACAGTTCACCTACAGCTTGCTGGCAGCATGTTTAGTTAAATCAATAATTTTTCATACAGTTTAAGGCTAAACCTTCAGCCTTGGTCGCGAAATTATTAATATTTTTTTGGTTTTTTGTAAATATTGTTTGGCTATAACACATTCTAGGTACATGGCAGTAGAAATTGCGACATCAACAATAACTTATCCACACTTGAATAGTAAAAATCGTCCTCGTAGAAGATTTTAATGTAAAATAGAGGATTCAACCAAAATTGACAATTTACACAAAATTCTCCGATGATAACGATTATTAAGCGTTTTTACTCAATTCTGGCTCAATTTCAGCTCAACTTCAGCTTCGCCAGTATGTCAATTATATATCTCACCTCCAAGATTAGTATAAGCGTCCTTGAGTCTTTCCAAGGCCTTCATGACATCAGTAGCCCTGGCATGCAGCTGGTCGGACATGGGCTGCCTGGTGGGGTCCTCGAGCAGGGGCCGCCAGGAGCCCTCCATGCTGTGCACGGAGGAGGCCAGGCCCTCGCACGACGCGCTCAGCGCACTCCGGCAGTGAGGCTCGTGGATCGCTGGTGCTGCCAACTGGAATTAAGGGTTCAAATTCAAACAGACGATTCATAAAGATTTTTAAAAGACAAAGAGAAAATAGTTAGGTAAGGTAGTATTCTGGGTCAACGGGAAGTATTCTCTACTGTATTAGTTGATGACCATAATAAAAAAGAAAAAAAAACTTAGTACTAGCAATGTGGGTCGCACATTACTAGTATTCTTGTTAACCCCTCGTACTAAGCTCAATGCTTGGGTTACGAGTGGGTTCTCGTCGGTAGTTCAAATAATAAATATTCTAAATAGATAGCTGTATCCTTTTATTGCGTTGACTTAGAAACTTGGTTTTCTTTACAGCCCCAAGAAATTATGGACTGGAGTATTTATTGTTAATATCATCGTCAGACAAATGGACATCTAGACGATCTAATCTCTCTCCCATTTAAGAGCTCAGCTCTTGTCCGTGAAGCAATCGTCACTGTTCTCTATTCTCTGCCTTCAATTTGACCTCTTGATACGACTTACTCTCACATTTTCCTTCACTTGTTCAATAAAAGTTTTCCCCTTCTACGTTTTCCTTCAATGTTGCCTTCTAAATTTGACTTAGAAAAGTTGTCGTGTCCTATCAAGTGGCCAATCATCTTCCCTCGCCAGGTAATTTTATAAGAGCGCTATTTCCTTTTGAGGTACGTAACCTCAAAAGGAGGTTCCTATTATACCTGTGCGCAGGCCAGCAGGTCCCTGGCAGCGTCAGCAGTCCTGACGCCGGCAGCATCCACGTCAGCCGCGGCCGGCTCCCGCGCCGCCTGACACGTCAGCTCGTTAGCTGTCATCAGAAGCAGAGATGTCTTGTCTCCTGCATCCTTGGCTAACTGAATTATCTGGATAGGCAAATGGATAGAAAAACAATTATAATAAAGTTTTTGAGTATTTGACATGGCATACGGAAATGTAGTCCTGATCTGATATCGTCAAACGACGGGTCGTTGAGCTCGCTAAATACTGGTTGAAGATAAGATGGAGAATGGGATCAACACCAGTAAACGGTCATTTTTATTTATGGGATACTTGATGGTAAATCATCACCATCCATGGACATCTGCAAAACCAAAGGAGTTGCAAATACGTTACCGAACCTGTTTAGGGAAAGGGAGGAGACTGAGGGAGGAATTGGGCTACCGGCCCTAGCCACTAGGGCTAGGGCTATGAGCCACTAGGTCATAGGTATTATATAGGGTATCTTATGTAGGAACATTCGCGAATGGACCGGAGTCACGAGTGCTGCTGATTTGCTGAGCTTTTCCACCTCGCCAAAGACAAAGATTGGAGAGAGACCAAAAGAAGAAGAGGAATAACTTATCTGCCTACACATGTGACGCGCAGAGAGGAAGGAAGCGTTACCAGTAAGGTTTTAAACATTCATGTGGATGGGTATAAGAAAAGAGGGAGACCGAAATATGTCACATGACCTACGCAAATGTCTTGCTGATCTGGGACGGTAGATCGACGGGTCGTTGAGCTCCCTAAAAAATGGTTGTGCTACACGAGGACTGATGTATGCGTGCCGTCACTTAGGACAGGTCAACTAAAAGTTTCAATAGCTCTTTCTTCAAAAGGCCTGTTCAGATTTTGCCCTACATTGTAAATATTACTGCTATCTGGACTTTAAAATGATTCTCTGTGTTTGTATCGGCGTTTCTTCTCAGAGGTCGTCAGATAAGAAATGCCGGCGTCGTCTCGTTTAAAAAAGAATAAAGTAGATTGAATTGCTGGTGTCTTTAAAAGATCTATTTACAGAAATAAATATAATTTATCATTCACAATACCTTGTAAACTGCCGTATATCTCTGTCTGTACAGGGAAGAGACAATCGGTGCAATTATCGGAATTCACAACAATAAAAATGTTCAATATTAGACAATATTGACAATATCAGCACCCATTTCTACGTACCTGGTTCTCATTTTCAGCATTCGTTCCTCTAGCGAAGGCGAATATGAGTTTGCCCGCGACATCTGCGTATTGGTTGGTCGCTTCTTGCATTTTCTGGAAAAAAGGTGACTTTTATAATCCTTGCAATGTGTAATTAAAATCCGCAAAACGTCTTTCTCCTAGAACATAATTATAAAAAGTAAGTATACACAAAAGACACACACACACAAACACGCACGCACACGCTCATGTCTGAGGACTTCTAGTAAAGATTAATACGTAATGGGGATTAAATCAGTTCATAATCAAAATTGTGACTACCTCATTAGTCTAGTGGTCCTAAGCGCGACTGCTACGCTAGAGGTCCTGGGTTCGATCCCCTGGTCGAGCAGTGCTATTGGGTTTTTCTATGCAAATCCTACAGTGGCAGCTCAAAGTCTGAATTTGTGCCTGGTTAATGGCAATAGGCTCGCCCCCTAATACATAGGACCTAAAAATACCGACGAAATGTGGGTGTACATTAGAAAAATTATCCATATTTTCTCTTGAACCTGACCTCATGATTTTCGGTGCCAGTCATTCCGCAGACCTTCCGGGTGGCTTCGAAGAGAGATTGCATATCTTCTTGAAGTTCCTTGCGAGCGGCCGGGTCCATTGTACTGTCAAGCATCTGCGATTCTGCAAGAATCAAAATCGTTTAGGCAGGCAGAAAATATATCGGCATAGACTTTTTTTTAAAAAAGGTTACTAGCAATGTGGGTGAGTGGGGAGGATTTGGCCCTACACGACCCGCCGCTGTTGCTCCCTTCTGCCTGTACTGGCAGCGTTTTGGGGCGCCCAGCTAGTAAGTTAGCGAGTCACCGTCTGCCATCCATAAGGATATATTTTCAAGGGTCAAAGGCAGACGCCGTTTTCTTCCGGCATATGAAGTTATCGACTGCCTCGTTAGTCTAGTGGTCCCAATTGCGACTGCTACGCTAGAGGTCTTTAGTTCGATTCCCAGGTCGAGCAAAGTGTTATTGGGTTTTTTTATGAAATTCTCAGTAGCAGCTCGCAGTCTAGATTTATGCCCGGTGAATGGCAATAGGCTCGCCCCTTATTAAAAAAATAAATAAATAAGTTATAAAAAAAATCTAGTTTATTTTCTTCCTACCTTTAGCTAACTCAGGCATCAGCTCATTAATGGCATTCATAGAATTGATCGCAGCTGAATAGTCTATGCTTTCTGGATCTGAAAAAATACATATTATGTGTTCCGTTGGACGTCCGAAGTCCATTATGAGAGAGAGTACATCGTCTTTTCCCTCGCCCAGTCGCTAGATGTCTCCGTTTCCGCTACGTAACCGCACCTCTAGCGCCACCATCGGCCGAACCTGGTACTAAATTTAACACGCCCAAGCAAGCCACCATTTCTTAAGTCATTGTTGCGTCGTTTTTCAAACCCCGCGCACGGTCGTTAGATTATTATAGTTCTTACCCCCCTTTTTTTTTTTCACTTCATTTTTGCTTTCGAGATTAAAGTAGAAAGTAAATTGCAATTAAAATTAGTTTTGTGGTTTCCGTTACATAAATTTGTGTTTGTTCATTGTTAAAATGAAAAATAGTGACGAAATTACCGCGCCGCCGGGGAACAATTCTGAGAACGTTTTTAGTGATCGTGAATCTCGTATACATGGAAGTGTAGAGGCACCGATGCCGTCTAGTGCGTCCACGTCGTCTAGGTCAACATCAAGTGCGAGTGAAGATGAACCCGCGCCAAAAAGACGACGGCTGAGTGGTGATTCCATACGAGAAATAGATCGCAGGTTTGAATTATTGTCACACCACCTGGTAAGTCATATAAATAACATTTTTTCTGCACATAATGCTGCCATGCTTCCGAGTGTTCCTTGTTCTACCTATGTGGCACCCGTGCCAAATGAAATAAATAAAGCATTAGACGATCCGTTTTTACGCTCGTTGTCATCGGTAAATGATATCGCAGAGCTAAATGTTTCCATTAAAGAACCGTCTGTGTCTCGGGCCGATCCTGATCGAGTCTCAAAAATTGCTTCTATGCAGAGATTCGATACAGCCGACTGGAATTCTGTGCGATACACTGACGTTCAAAAGAAATATGCGGCCTTTCCAGCGTTTATTGAACTAAAAGTGAACGAGGAATTACGACGTTTCGAGGATCCATTGGCTCCTATTAGATGGTTTCAAATGGAACGCAGCTTTGCTGCTTTGTCAAATGCGTTTTTAGCACAGAATGAGTTTGTGAATTCAGCTTTGCGTAACATGATTGACTGGTCATCAAATACTGATGTGAAATTAACTTCATCTTCAGTTTACGATAAGCTCAAAGAATTATTTGGTGACGAGTCTAATTATAAAACTGTTTCTCATGATATTTTACAAATAATTTGTGGAAAACGTGCTGAGGTTTTAGAACTGCGGCGTAAAGCGCTCCTTAAAGGTTTGAAAGGAAAATATATACGAGAAGACATTGAAAAGATACCCCCTTCTTCAGAATACATGTTCAACCCTCAAATCTTATCAAATTATTTACAAAAAATTGGAGGTGTTGATAAATTGAATAAAGAAATCGTTCCTCGATCTAAATCCTTTGTTCAGTCGAAATCACCAGTGCGTTCTAAATCGCCGATAGCTTCTACTTCACGTGAGAAATCCTTTCGATTTCAAAACAAAACGAAGAAAGGAAAATCAAAAAAGCGTAATTTCGACGACCAGGATAGTAAGAAAAGGGGGGGGCGAAAAGATCAGGGTAACAGAAATAGGTATAAATGACTCGAGAAGGTTTATGGGCGGCTGTCTAAAACTCTACCAAGAGTCATGGGCCCAATTTGGACCCCCCAAAACAATCATCAGATTAATTACTGCAGCTCGCATTCCATTCAATCAGACGCCGCCATTAATCCTTCCAACATCGGACATTATGCAGAAATTTCAAACTCCAAGTTCAGTACTAATGTCTTCAGAAATTCAAGCTATGATTCAGAATCATATCCTCGAGCTCGCGCCATTAACCCCTTCTTTCATATCCCCACTTTTCATTATAACGAAAAGCAATGGAAAAAGTCGAGTTATCTTCAACTTAAAGGCACTAAACCAGTTTATGAAACCAAAACATTTCCATCTGTTTCATCATTACCAAATGCCCAAGTTCTTACAGAGGGGAAACTGGATGGTAAAGCTAGACTTAAGCCAAGCCTATTATCATCTACCGATTTCGAAAAGACACCGTTGTTTCCTGCGCATCAGTTACGAGGGTCGGTTGCTGCAAATGAGATGCCTACCCTTTGGTCTTGCTGCTGCACTAAGAATGTTTGCGTCCGTTACAAATTGGACTGCCGAAGTGTTGCGCAGCAAAGGTCTCCGTCTGGTTGTGTTTTTGGACGACTATTTGATTGTTCATCAATCCAGGAGGACCCTGCAAGCTCATGTCCGTATAGCTATAGAGTTCCTTACAAGCCTAGGTTGGTTTATCAACATGGAGAAATCCATACTCAAACCAACAACAGCTCTAGAGTTCCTAGGAATTGTCTGGGACACGCGATACAACATCAAGTGTTTACCCCCGGACAAGGTGAGCAAAGTCCGCCAGTGCCTATCGACCCGCTTGGTAGCCGGCAGTTGGACTCTCAAGCAGGCGCAACGCCTCTTAGGGTATCTCAACTTTGCGACCTTCATCACCCTCCGGGGAAGGTTGCATTGCCGCACACTGCAACGTCACAGCAATCTGTTGCAGATAAACTCACACCGCTCCAAACCCAGACCGTTTGCGGACGAGGTACAAAGGGAACTAGAATGGTGGTTAGAAAATATCAGCCAGAAAACCCCAATCCACTCCAGGCGGTCACCTGTAAACTACGTGATCACGGACGCCTCGGACGTTCAATGGGGAGCCCTAGTGAACAACGACAAACTAAAAGGAAATTGGGGTCATCATCAATTGAAGTGGCACTGCAATCTCAAGGAAATGTATGCAGTGATAGCAGCAATCACGCTGAGGGCAGATGTTCTAAAAAATTCAACCATCGTCCTGCAGAGCGACAACAAAACAGTTGTGTCTTACATAAAGAACGAAGGCGGAACGAAGTCTCTGAAACTATTACGATTGACAAAACAACTTCTGGCACTGACGGACAGTCTAAACGTTGTACTCCTCCCTCACCACTTACCGGGACTGTACAACACGGATGCCGATCACCTCTCGCGAAATCACGTGGGATCCGAATGGCACCTGTTAGGCAATGCGACGAAAAAGGTATTCAGCCATTGGGGTACTCCAGACATCGACCTATTCGCGTCAAGCAACGCTCACGTCGTGTCGGAGTATGTTTCGCTAGACTTATCAGACTTGAGCGCTTGCTTTCACGACGCGTTCAGCAGATCCTGGCGTTACGATCTAGCGTGGATATTCCCTCCACCAGCCCTGCTCCCACGTGTGCTACACCATCTCAACTCGGCAAATGGCAAGTTCATAATAATAGCGCCCAAGTGGAAAAAGCCGTTTTGGCGTCCAGACTTGAAGAGCCGTGCCCTAGCACGTCCTATGAAAATAAGGGATCTCAAGATGACATTGGTAGACACTGTGACGGGTCGACCCCCAGCTCAAGTACACAACCTACAGTTGGAAGCCTGGCTCATTTCGGTTGGGACACCTTAACAGATAGTTGGTCATCTGAAGAAAAGCAGCTTTTATCAACATGCTGGAGAACTTCTACGCTTAAAACTTACATTCCCATATGGAACAAGTGGTCGAAATGGTGTAATGATAATAATTTAAATTGTAGCTATCCAGCACCGGCTAATGTAGCTCGATATCTAGCGAAACTTTTCCTTACTGATAATCTTGCATACCGTACTATTCTTGTCCATAAATCGGTTATAGCATCTGTTTGTGAAACACTTTCTGATACCAAAATATCATCAAATAATTTAGTCAGGCATATTTTAAAAGCTATATCAGTAGCCAGACCAGTTCCACCAAAATTGCCTATATGGGATGCAAGGATAGTAATACAATTTTTAAAAAATACAATTCCTAATTTACTCAGTTTATATGACGTTTCTAGGCGGACTGCTACAATCCTATTGTTGACTTCGGGTCGTAGAGTGCATGACTTAACTCTCTTACATTGTGACTCAGAACATTTTGTGGATAATGGAAATTCAATAACTTTGCATCCCGTATTTGGCTCTAAAACTGATTCAGCTTCGCACCAACAATCAAGTTGGACGTTACTACCTTCCCCGGATAAGAATACAGATTGCTTATTTTGGTTAAGACATTTAGTAAATGTATCAAAGCATGTCAGGGGTACTATGACAAATTTGTTTATTACAACGAGGGAGCCGCGTAGGCCAGCCACTACTGTCATCATTGGTGGCTGGGTAAGGCGAACTCTTTCTGAAGCCGGAATACAGGCCACGCCCGGTAGTTTTCGATCAGCAGTTTCATCACTAAACTGCTTAGAGAAGTATCCAATAAATGATATTCTTGCAAAGGGAAATTGGCGTCACGAACATACGTTTAGAAAATATTACTGTAGAGAAATAAGAAATAAAAGTATGGAACAAGAGAAGTCTCTTTCCCAATTCTTTGATACAACAAATTAAAGTCGTTCTGATTGCGTGCATAGTGACGATTAATACTTTGTAAATCAATTCAATTTTGGTTAAATCATTTTATTTATTAGGATTATGTCTTCTTAAATATCTTATTTGGAAGATACCTTTGTTAAGATTTCTTTTACTATGAAAAAATTTTTTTTTTTCTATTTACCTCTGTACCTAAATAATTTTGTTTTCCCACATAAACAAAATAAATCACATTGTTGCGTTTTATTATGCAAGCCACCAGGAGATAACAAACAGATCTCTCATAATGGACTTCGGACGTCCAACGGAACACATAATATAAAAATTTTACCTTAAAATAAAATTTGTATTATGTTTCCTAAGACGTCCGAAGTCCAAATAATGTCTTCCTGGTGTAATACCATCATCATTATCATCATTATGAGCCAAACAATGACTTAAGAAATGGTGGCTTGCTTGGGCGTGTTAAATTTAGTACCAGGTTCGGCCGATGGTGGCGCTAGAGGTGCGGTTACGTAGCGGAAACGGAGACATCTAGCGACTGGGCGAGGGAAAAGACGATGTACTCTCTCTCATAATGGACTTCGGACGTCTTAGGAAACATAATACAAATTTTATTTTAAGGTAAAATTTTTATATTATAAGCATTCAATTCATTGAAATTGAACCACTTTACGGAAATAAAAGGGTTTTGTAAAAAAAATATTTTTACCAGAAAGTAACTCCTGCTGTACCCTTACTTGGTTTCATGTTGTACCTTTCCATATAAATGTAACACCTACATGTTACACATGAATGCAATAAAGAACTTGAAACTAACCAGCGTGTCCCATCTTGCGTTTTCATATGTACAGTCAAGTCCCATTAGGCGGTTACATAATATGTACAGCCAACAAAAGAGTTACGTATACAGGCAGCTAACTATATGTATATGTGTTTTGAAAAAAAATGTATTATACCTATATCACGCAATACGTATCAATATCTTTTACAAGAATTATTATACTTTCAGTTGAAAAAATAAAGCAATTTATTATTACTAGTATTCCGCCCACGGCTTCACACGCGTGGTTTCTCAGCTTCAATATGCATGTATACTACATATTAAACTTCCTCTTGAATCACTCTATTTATTGCTGAAAACTGTATTAAAATCCGTTGCGTAGTTTAAAATATCTAAGCGTACAAACAGCGGGAGCGACTTTGTTTTATACTATGTAAAGCTCAGATCAAATAAAAAGTTAAGATGGAACTTTGCGAACGGCTAAAACTACGCCTAGCCGTTTACAAACACAATTTTACACTATATAATAATACCGAAACTACGCCTTTTCTTGTCAGTCGAGCTTTCGATAGCTTGATAGCTCGACTGACAATAATAAAATTGTGTTTGTAAACGGCTAGGCGTAGTTTTACCCGGCCTCACTTCTTTGTTCGCGAAGTTCCATCTTAACTTTTTATTTGATCTGAGCTGTAAAGATGATTAGAATAGTACTAGCTTTCCGCCCACGGCTTCGCCCGCGTGTTTTCTCGACTCTTCTTTACTATAATGTGTATGTATTTTACATAATTATAAACCTTCCTCTTGAATCACTCTATCTATTAAAAAAAAACCGCATCAAAATCCGTTGCTTAGTTAAAAACATCGAAGCCTACAAACAGCGGGAGCGACTTTGTTTTATACTCATCATCATCATCAACCCATTACATTGTCCCACTGCTGGGCACGGGTCTCCTCTCAGTGCGAGAGGGATTAGGCTATATAGGTATATGTTTTATACTATGTAAAGTATATTATATATAATAATATATATTACCGGAGTGAGCAGTCAGGTACAATGCGATAGCTGCGTTTAACTTGCCCATCTTGTCTTCTAGAGACTTCTCCAGTTTCTTACGTTGAGCGTCGTCCAGTTTAGATCCATTGTACTCCTGTGTAAGAACAGTAAAACTATAAGCAGGTACTATATATATTTATAATAAACATACTAAACTACACCTCTGCCTAACCCTTCGGGGAATACAGGCGTGATGGTATGTTATGTTTAAATTAGATCGGCTTTTGTCCGAGGACATGCAATTTCATACATGTCCTCACCGGTATGTTTAGGTCCCATGTGATTGGGGGCGAGCGGTTAAACGGATACAAATCCAGACTCCAAGCTGCTACTGAGACTTTCATAGAAAAACTCAAAACACTTTGCACGACCTGGGGATCGAACCCAGGACCTCTAGCCTAGCAGTATCGCTTAGGACCACTAGACTAATGAGGCAGATATTTAGCATTCATTAATGCCAAATACAAAATAAAAAAATATATTTCTGTAATTGTTTGAAAGAGGTTTTAATTTTTTTGTTAAAAGATAATTAAGTGAATCGATTTAAAGGCTAAAGCGTCTTCCTAGGCCGCGACGTTCAAAATTTTCTGAGTTTTTCCCAAGTTATTCGCCTATAAGACATTCTAGGTAGGTACATGACAGGAGTAGGAGAATTAGGTGTAAATTGTCTTTTTTGTCCGCATCCACTATTTTACACCAAAATCTTCGACAATAACGATTTTAAGCAAAGGTTTCAATACTCATTATCTTATCTTATCTTATCAATCGTAAATAAGTTATTGCTGATGTCGCAATTTCTACTGCCATGTACCTAAAATGTAATATATCTAGCCAAACAATTTGCGGGAAACCAAAATTCGAATTTTGCCCCAAAGCCTGACGCTATAGCCTTAAATGTTATTTCCGTTAGTCGACTCTTAATGATCAGCTAGCCTATTATTTCTTGTTTCCTGCCTTACCCCTTGGAGTGCCTGTGTGGCGGTATCTACGGAGTGCAACGCGGAGGTTGCCGCCGCTATGAAAGACGCCCGTCTGATCGTCTGCTCCTTCTTCTCATCCGCTTTGAAGCTCTTCCGAGAACGCTGCAATGGGAATACCATAGTCTACAATTATATAATTGACTAGCTTTCCGCCCGCGGCTTTGCCCGCGTGGACTGTACGTTGCTTTTAATTTTTCGGGATAATATATAGCCTATGCCACTCAGGAATAATGTAGCTTTCTATTGGTGAAAGAATTTTCAAAATCGGTTCAGTAGATCCAAAGATTATCCGCTACAACGTCACAAACTTGACCTCTTTAATATTAGTATAGATATAGACAGGCAACGCTGCCATATTTAGCATTAACAGCGCCACCTGGGAGCCAGCCAACAGAAACTAATTTGCCAGAGGTGGCAAATATTAGATTTCTTTATACCTTTAGCTATATTTGGTTTATCTAGCCTGTATAATTTGTTATACCTATTGTAAAGCACTTCAAGCAAATATTTATATCGTATAGTTTAAGTAATTTAAAGTGGATTGTAGATGCTTACACGAACACAACCAAGGCAATGGTATTCAATGCTAAAAGTGCTCTTAACTTATCAAATACTAAATTATGAAAGGGGATTCCAAAAATACTACAGGTAATTAATTCAATAGTCAAGTTTATACACTAGCAGGGAGAGTGGTAGCGGCGAATTTCCAGGCGGCCCCGGGCGGCGAAAAGTCACGCGACTGCCTAAAACATTACCCGTAATAGTTCGCTTCGCCTTCTTGTCTTAGGATCGATAGAGAAGTATATCTGAGTAGTCAGGTCAGCTATGTTCTCTGCTGCGTCCTTCGCGTTATTCGGATTCTGTAAAAAAAAAAATAGATCATAATCAGATAAGATAAGATAATTTTTTATTATATTAAAACATGAGTGGTACAGTACAAAACAAAATAAATAGTTTGCATGCATGATCTTTTTACAAAACTCAGTTAAAGTAGCTACATGTTTTGCCATTAATGGCGTACATAAATGTTTAGAGGCCGGTAGCCTGAATTAGTTATTTATTATAATTATAAAACTCTAAAAATATTACATAAAATCTTTAATAACATTAAAAACAAATATATAAAAACACATTAACATTAATTCTATAAATAGACAACAATAGCATACTACATAATAGCTTATTTACAACTCAGTACTCAAACCTTTGCCATAAATCATTATCGTAGCAAACAGTAGTGTAAAATAGAGAATTCGGCCAAAATTTACAATTTACACTAATATCTGCTACAAGAACTATTTCTAAGCAAAAGTTTTAGTTATCAGTTGTCAATAAGCTATTGCCGATGCTATAGCCCGCTCCATGGCCCTTTGTCCTGTCCAGTAGCCCGATTCACGTAATTAAAACCGTAGCGATGTCGCAGCGACTTAATCGTTGAAACAGTTTTCAAGTGTTATGTGAATATTGTGAAGCCAACGTTTTAGAACGACTTGCGCCCAACGAACATGTGTGAATACGGTTCAACGATTTTTCAATAGGACCACTTCTAAATCAGTCCGATCGACGGATGTGAATAGGAAAACTGTTTCAACGATTAAGTCGCTGCGACATCGCTGCGGTTTTAATTACGTGAATCGGGCTACAGGTCTCCGCGGTCATCGTGTCATATACAATGACAGGTAGGACGCATTGTTCAAATGTGCGGTGGCCAGCACATCAAGTTACAGATGATTTTGAACTTTATCTCCAATAAATTAAGGATTAAAATAATTTGGAGAAATTTGACAGTTTTGTATACCTTGACCTGCTGGCTAATGTACCACGTGTTAAGTTCATTGGTATTTTTTATACTGCGACTCCAGAATGTATTATAGACGTGAAATTTGCGAAAAAAACACAAAAAAAAAACATGTATTCTTACAACGCGACGTTGGCAGGCAAGCATTTCATAAGATCCTACCACCTAAAAAATTATCAAATTAACTTACAACATGTCCGGGCCTGATGGACGTTGCCAGCTTGTCCATAAAGTTGTTCAGGTCTTGGAGCTCGTCCAACAGCATCTTCTTAGCGTCGTCCACTGATTGCTTCTCTGCTGTCTCTTTCACACCTAATCAATATTACATATATACAATATAGCTGGTAGAACTGATGGCCGTTGGGGGAGTCGTTGGATGCAGGTGGCATATATCTGGTCGTGGTGGAAGTCTATGGGGGAGACCTTCATTCAGCAGTGGACTTCATTTGGCTGATACGATGAAATATATCATACTTTTTCACCGTGTAAAAAAACAGTGGCAAAATGGCGACTGATACCTATATGCTAAAGGAGTCCTTTTTTAATTGAGGTTGGAAACCCTTCTTTTATACATTTAAGGGTTATCCCAATTTATTTCATATCCAGAATAAATTGGGATAAAGGAGGAGAATGATGATGATATTTCTGTCTCATTATGACAGGCAATTTTTAGGGAAGTAATTTTAGAAGAATATCTTATGAATATATTATAATAAAAGGGCCTGTTTCACCGCCTTCTGATAAGTTCCTGATAAATTATCTGACACATTTGCTGACATTTGATACTGACGAATTTTTAATATATCTGGTAGATAGTGCTTATCTGTAAGTGGTGAAACAAGCCCTAAGATTTATTATTATTTCCGACTACACTGCTACAATTTTAGCTGTTGTTAACTAACAACTGACCTTTTTCAACGATAGGTAGATCTTCCTGCATATTCTTCACTATCTTCTGGGCATCTTTCACATTGACATCATTTGGATCTGTAATGTAAGTTGTTGTTAGAGGGCAAACAGAGGAATTCACAAGCTGACCGTTCCCCCATATTTAAGGGAGGGGGGGGGCTGTATAATCTCTGTTAACAATATGTAGCACCTTGTATAGTATATATTACGGCGACGCATACTTTCTGTTTACTTTTTTGTACTGGTTTGCACATGTCTTGTATAAAAAAATATCGTAGTAAGGGTGTGAGTCTAACATACAAAGGGTAGGTGCTGCGGCTCGCGCTACAGCCAAACTGACAATTCTATCAGATTGTTCTAGAAACGAAGGGGTAAGCAAAAAAAACACTACTCGAAAATAAAAGGCCTTCTAAAAAAAAATTATAAGACACTGAAAAAAATATTTTAATCGGCTAATAAAGTTCTAAGATATAGCGTTTAAAATTTTTGATGGGGATGCTCTATCTCTGTCTTGCAAAAGAGTATTAGTATAGAAATCGAATGTCACAAGCCAATATAGTGCGCTATCTGTCTAGCATGAAATAAAAATGCTTCCCTATTTGTGGATCAATTGCAATTTGAATTTTTTTGGTAGCAGTTTTATGAGATCGTAAAAAAACATATGGTCTATAGACTCGCAACGACTTTTTCCTTGATTTCCCTTACCGTCATCAACAGACTGCAAGCAAGGAAACACTACCATGAACCCTCGTGACAAAATACCACGTACCTGTGAGAAGCCCAACAATCTTGACAGAGTTGGCATTCATTCGGTTAAGTTTTCTCACGCAATCCTGAGACATGTCACCGCGCACCGGGATCTCGCCTTTCTACGCGAAAATAACAAAAACATCAACAGCGATATAAAAGAAAGGTGGTAAAATTACCCTGATCAACCGATCTACAACGTCCATGGCGATCATAGTTAGCTCACCAAAACCAATCTATTCTTCAAAATTTGTGCACATTCACTGAAATTCGAACGCAATTTTCTCCTAGAATATCAATTCAAATGTCAGTAAATTAAAGTATATGTTAATGGGCTCTGTCAGTACAACAACTCATAATATTGTAACCAAAAGTTTCAGAGAAACTTGTTGTTGAATTTTACTGAATGTATACATATTGGTCCTCGTGACTGTACAGCCCTCAGTCCCGGTTGTAAATTCGTAATACTTACACCTATAACAATTATTAGTGACAGTTAAAAGTCCAAAAACGCTGGCTAGTCTATCCTGAGGATATAAGGCGAGCCTATTGCCATTAACCGGGCACAAATCCAGACTCCGAGCTCCTGAGAATTTCATAAAAACAACCAATAACACTTTTAACAAAGACCACTAGAGTAGGAGTGTCTCTTGGGACCACTAGCCAGGATAAAATAGTTAGTCGCAATAACATTATATGCGACAATCAATAGGACTTACCAGAGCTTGTTGCTGGTTCTGAAGATGGTCGGTGACCACAATCTGTTGCACCGTCGTCAATGTAGCACCGGAACGGGCTTGAGAGCCTGTGCCATAAAATATATTATTTTTTATATTAATTTGGATAATCTGATACACTTCTTTCAATTTATTCTTCTTTAACATTGATATCATTTTTAGTTCTATGTAATAATCTAAAATTAAAGTTTCGGGCAATTTTTCGTGCTAAAATAAATTATGTTTCGTTCTATCTTTATTCTTTCGTTACCTGCATCAAATATTGGGCATCCTAAGCTAGTTTAAAAGTGCAGTGATAGCCTGGTTATATGACTATTGGACTGCCACGTCAAAGGTCTCGAGCTCGAATCCAGGCCACGCACCTCTGTCTCTTCGAAGTCATGTGCGTATTAATAAAATTAATTATCACGCGCTTAAAGGGTGAAGGAAAACAACGTGAGGAAACCTGCATGCCTGAGAGATTTACTTGACTGCATGTGAAGTGCCAACCCGCAGTAGGCTAGCGTGGTGGACTCTAGCCTAATCCTTCTCGTTTTGAGAGGAGACCCGTGCCCAGCAGTGGGACAATGTAATGGGTTGATGATGAAGCTAGTTAGTCTTGATGGAGCAGGATATACCTGCCAGAAGACATTACCTTCATCATATGGCAGGATTTTACTGGGCCCGACGAAAGTCTCCGTAACAATCTTAGACGCGTTGTTTGATACATGCTCCATCAAGTGACTCCTGTAAAACAAAATACATTTTGCATTTCGGTATTTTTACGTCCTTATTACACTAATTAAATTATGGGGCATACAATTTGACTATGGGGGAGTCTTGAAGTGGCGTTAAATTAAAGAGGCCTACGTCCAGCAGTGGACAAATACGGGCTGATGATGATGATGATGATGATGATGGTGATGATGATGATGATGATGATGATCATGGGAGTCTGAGGTCAGTTCATTTTGGAAAAGGGGTCTCTTGCCCAAAATAATTTGGAAATCTATGCACTGGAGTCAAACATGCAGTTAGACATGCAGATAAATAAACTTAACAAAAACACGCCCTCTCTTTTTTTTTAAAGAACGGTTACTAGTAATGTGGGTCACACTTTATTAGTATTCTTGTTAACCCCTCGTACTAAGCTAAATGCTTGTATTACAGAGTGGGTTCACATCGGTAGTGCAATGGGTGAGTTTCGAACCGGCAACCACATGATCGCAAGTCCAAAGCCCTAGCCATTAGGCATAACTTACTTGCCGGCCTGCACGTTATCGTGGAAGACGGCCATGGAGTCGCCCGGATCCGCGTGTGGCTTGGCCAACATCCGTCTGCGGATGATGTCGATGTACCCCTCCAGGATGTCGCGGATGCGAAGGCAGTCTTGGGTCTTTACACTGTATTCTTTGTCACTGTAGAAAGAAAAAAAATTAAGAAACTAAGTCTATTATGTCAGCTATAACAAGTGAAAATAACAAAGGAAAGAATAGTGCCGAAAAATCGGCTTCGATGCATGAGATCCCAGTTATCCAGCGGGATAATAATGAAGCTTTCTAATCTGCAATACAAAAGGGGTTGCAGATGCGTTACCGAGCCTATTTAAGGAAAAGTAAGGGAAAATGAGAAGGAAGAGGACTGAGGGAAAAACTGGGCTTCCGGCGCTTCACACTCACCTTACGAAACGCAGTATTATGAATACTTAACGTCGATATTCTGTGGGAAAGCAGTATTTCCCCGGTCTTGCGACCCATTCATGCTGGTATGTACACATCCCAACGAGGCAGTAATACTACAAATTCTTATGAATTCGTAGAAAAGTTGGATGTATAGCCTCCCTGCGGCAGTATTGTCGAACCAGTATTACCTGGGAGCCTTCAAGAAAATAGCATACACACATTTAAAAGGCCGGCAACGCATTGGTGACAGCTACAATGTCGCTGATGTCCATGGGCGGCGGTAGTCACTTACCATCAAGTTAGTCGAATGTTCGTTTGCCGTCTCTTTTATTATATACCATGTTAGTTTTTGTTTACCCAGAATCCGAAAGTAGTTTGTTCAGAATCAGTAACGGTATTGATTGCAATGGTTTTTAGCCTATGTTATATTTTTGTCCTTAAACATGTTAAGAATTTATTCAAGTTGGACTGCCATTTTTATTACGAAAATAGGCGAAAGAAACACGGAATGGGGAGGTCAATCACTCGTCTGCGCCGCCCTTCGTACCCACCCGCGCAAATTATATTGTATATTTTTCTTACTTTTCAAATTCAATTAAAAACAGGGTGTCTCGGCTTAAGGGGAAACAAAAATTTATGTTGTTTATAGAAAAAAAAAACCTGTAATCTCCGAAGTTGAGAGTGAAAGTCTGTGACTTCCCCGCGTGGTACGTCTTGACGTGGGTAAGCGGCCACTGTTGTAAGATTTCCTTGGTGACCTCGTCCAGCCGCAAGATCGCCTCCGCGTTGATGCCCAGGAGTCGCGGGACCAGCTTCTTCTTGTCTTTTTGTTTTTCCTGGATTTCGGTCATAACATAACATACTATCACGCCTGTATTCCCTGAAGGGTTAGGCAGAGGTGAACTAAGATACACCCACACTTCGCCGGTGTGTTTGGGTCCCATGTAATAGGGGGCGAGCCTATTGCCATTAACCGGGCACAAATCCTGACTCCGAGCTGCTACTGAGAATTTCATAGAAAAACTCAATAACACTTTGCTCAACCTGGGGATCGAACCCAGGACCTCTAGCGTAGCAGTAGCGCTTAGGACCACTAGACTACTGAGGATTTCGGTGAATATTGATTAACCCTTCAAGTATTTATTAGTTACAAACATAATGCTAAATCTATTGTCTTGTATTTCGGGGTTTCGTGTCCCTAATGGTTTAGCTGGATTAAGAACAGAGATAAATTAATGATTAATAGGAGAATTTATAGAGTTTCTTGGCGATTCTTCTTCATAAAACCTACTCTATTTGGAACCATGCAACCCTTTTTTGACAGGTCAAAAGTAACATATCATCACGTCTGTATTCCCCGGAAGGTTAGGCAGACGTGTAGGTACTTTGTACACCCAATATTAGGAGAGTTTTAAGACAGTATTAAGAGAATTCTTCTTTCACTTTACCTTGACCAAAAAGAAGGTGACTCCATAAGTAGGCAGGGCTCTTGCAGTCTTGATGTACAGAAACTTGGCTTCCAGTTCGCTCAAACCCTGGTTCTGGGAATAACCCTTCAGGATCTTCTTCTCAATCCCCCAAGTGTTGCAGTATTGTTCTGGTAGGAACTCTTGTAGACTGAAGAAGTCGATGAGAGATAAGACATGAGTTATCGGCTTCTGTTGTTTCTCTTATGCGGATTTCGCAGGGTACAAATATTTGTAAGACATACATGTATATTCCGTATAAGTATTAGTAATAGTATTATATCTTAATAGTTTATTATCCTAAGCTTAAACGGTGAAAGAAAACGTTGTTAGGAATCCTGTTTAAGTAGAGGTACCTCAAAGATTATTTCGACAGGGTGTTTTTTTTTTCGCTTTAAGTCATTGCCTGTTTCTCTGTATACCTAGTTACCATTGTTTTAGTTGTGTACGTACGGTCAGCAACGAAAGTTGATCAACACAGCCAAGTTTTGAAAACAACACCACCAATATTTTTCAATAGATTCACTTAGGAAAAAAATGATGGTCCAGTATGTAGAAACACGTACTACTTACCTCATCTCGGGTCAGTAAGTTTTGGATGATAAATATGTTTAAGCGTTTTGAAGATTTCATCGTGTTCAGAAAAAAAAGTTTAAAAAAAGCTTACTAGCAATGTGGATCACACATTACTAGTATTTTTGTTAACCCCTCGTGCTAAGCTAAATGCTTGTGTTACGAGTGGGTTCACGTCGTTAGTGCAATGGGTGGGGTTCGAACCGGCAACCATATGATCGCAAGTCCGACGCCCTAGCCATTAGGCTACCGACGCTTAAATTGTATAATTTAATCTCAGGACAAATTAAAAGTTAAGATGGAACTTTGCGGACAAAGAAGTGAGGCCGGCTAAAACTACGCCTTGCCGTTTACAAACACAATTTTACACTATATAACAATACCGAAACTACGCCTTATCGTGTCAGTCGACTCAAGCTCGACTGACAGGATAAGGCGTAGTTTCGGTATACGTGTGTGCCTGTTATTTGTGTTTGTAAACGGCAAGGCGTAGTTTTATCCGGCCTCACTTCTTTGTTCACAAAGTTCCATCTTAACTTTTATTTGATCTGAGAATTTAATATTATTATATTTAATTGTTTAGTCGTTATTATCCCACTGCAGAGCAAAGGCCTCCCGTGCCTTATCCCAATCCCTTCCGAGATTTCTGCGGCCAATCCCTCCAATAAAGGTCTAGCTTTGCCATAGTCCTGCCATCTCTTTCTGGGCGTGCAACAATGTCTTCTGACGTTGTCTGGGCATCTCTCAGTGTCGAGTTTTGTTCTCAGCTCGAGTGAAATTTTTTTGATGAATTTAAAGGAGGACGGGCAATTTTTGGTCAGATGAATCTGAAGTCTGTAACATTGAAATTGGGGTCAAATTCGCTTTTTAGTTGCTGGATTAGGTACAAGATACTTACTTCTCAATAAAGCCTGGTTTATGCTTCTTCTCCTGGAAGTCTCCGAAATTGACCTGACACTGGATACCCGCGAACTCTGCCGCTATAAGTGGAGGAAACCATAAGAAAAATCAGTTTAAACTTTGTAGTCACAAAAATCCATAGGCATAAGGGGGTTATGACATGGATATCTGGTGGTGCATGGTTGCATGGTTGCAAGCGTGTCCGAAACCAAAATCAACTTGGTTGGTCCAAAACCAACTTACAGCAAACGTTTTTTTTAGTTAATCAATTAGACTAGTTCCTTTAATGTTATAAAATGAACGATATACGATATTATACTATGGGAAAATAAAACAATTCTTAATTATATTAATTATTATCAGTTCCTTCCTCTCTCCTACCTAAGCTGCTGTGCCCGACAGGGTCCATTATTGTTCCAATAGATAAGTTGACCGCCTGTATACCTACATTATGGAACGCAATAAAGAATTGAATTGAATTGAATTACTTGAAACCAATAAAACTTACAGCAAAATAAATATTAAATTAAAAAACCCCCGAATCAAAAACGTTTTCGAGGGGACCCCGACCATCATTTTATCGTATCACTCCCAACATTACTAGATATAACATCTCTCTCTCTTCGTCGGAGGTTAATAAAACACCAAAAGTCAATTACAAAAATACTTTATTATATTTAAACTTAACGCTAAAAAACCAACGCTATCTGTTGGTATTACTGCTGCCAGGTACCTGATCATCCTTGTTGACGATCTGCTGCAGCTCATAGTCCTGAACCACCTGGAATATCTTACTCTTGGCCTGGTTTAAATAATATGGACTCAACTTCCGTAACGTCGACCCTATGGTCAAAAGAAACACGTCCAAAGGATCCGCGGGGTTCAACTCTTGGTACATCGGTTCTGAATACTCCCTAGAAGTGTTTGGCTCCTCCTGTCTCTTTCTAAATAGCGGTTTCGTCTCTCTCGCTTCTTCGAAGTCCAAAGTTTCGTCAACGAAGACTTCTGTCGGCATTTCGACTTCGCAGGCTTCGTCTTCGAGGAAGTCTACGTACTCGTCAGTGGTGGATGCTGTGGAGTTGCTTTCCTTGAAGTAGGGGATCATGAATGAGAGGTCGTCCTCGTATTTGTACTTATAGCTGTGGGCGTTAGGGTTGCGCAGGCGACCGCGGATCTTTCTGCGCATCATGTCCCGAATGTTGATCCATCTGGATTTGCAGACTAGAGCTGGAAAATGAAAGGTTTTCTTTATTAAGCTGCTCTTGGTTCTTATCGTTTAAATACAAGACCTTATAACTTATGGCTAAGTAACGAGTTCTGAATTCTGAAAAATAAATTTATTTGCAGTAATTAAAGTCTTGCTAATAACAATAATAAATAATTTGCAGATTGAATTCTTAACTTAAACCGTTTATTTATTTTTACTTTAAAACGCATAAATAATGTGTTCTCCTTATTTTTTGTATTGTACAAATGAATCACGCCTGTAGTCCGCGAAGGGTCAGGCAGAGGTATGTACCTACACCCACATTTTGCTGGTTGGCGAACCTATTGCAATCCAAAATCCGAGCTGCTACTAAGAATTTCACAGAAAAACCCAATGATACTTTGCTCGACCTAGGAATCGAACCCAAGACCTTTAGCGTAGCAGTCGCAAATGAGGCCCCTAGACCAATGAGGCAGTTTATTAAAATTATCAAGAAGAAGTAGACATGTTTTTGTTCGAGACGATTTGAAATTTCGAATTCTAGATTTATAAACTTTAAACTAACTGGACAATAAGAAAAAAAAACTTTTCAAATTTCCCGCCATACACAAAGCGTGGGTTGCTCTTTGTAATAATATTGGTTGAGAAATACCTAATAATACACACTAACATATCGTTAAAACTACACCTATAACTGATACCTACACAACAATACAATAATAAATCATATCGAACTATTTCCTAACAATGAGATAACCGTATCACTAACCTAATTAAGTGAAATATTGAGACACATTACAGAACCTGCGATAATGACCCTTATAGTATGGGTAATAAGGTATACTAGTAATAACAAATAGTAGAATTGAACTTACCTGGTCGACTCAGTATGTCTCCGATCTTTTGCCAAATCACTTCTCTAGCATCAAAGTCCAAGTATTTTGCATGTTTAGTATTGTATAGTATAGAATTTTCTTTGACTAATTTTAATAGTTTTAAATCTAAAGCTTTGTTGAAAGGCAGCGGCATCGTCCCGTGTACGCGGCGGTGTCGTGTCGCGAGCAACTGCGCCGCGGCGCACAGAGCGGCAACGTCGCGGCTACGTCACGTGTCGGTTCCGTTGTCCGTTGATAGTGCGACCGGTTGTGTAAGGTACGGCGCGCACTGATGTTCAAAAGTGAGTCATTGACGTACTCAATATATGAAGGTCGTTAGGTAGGCGTAGGTTATTGATAATAAGATACTTATTAATAGCTTTACTGTGTTTTTGTTTTTATAAATATAAAACACAAAAGGGTTTTGTACAATAAAACAAGAAAACCATTAAACAGACGGCTTTATTTGCATAAAAGTGGGATATTTTGTCTTTTCATAAGAAATAAGTTCTATTTTCTAAATTAATGGTAATTTGTAATACCTATCTATAGAAAGTAGATTTATTTCAATATTTATCCGGTACTATGTGAACAATTTGGTTTTATGTATATTAATTAATACTTATAAAAAACAAATATCTCGCACCTATAAACTTATTCAAATAATAAATTTGTTACACTACATAATTATATTAATAACGAAGATTTTGCTCATTGTTGTTACTAATAATAAATAAAATTGCATCTACTTTATGTTTGAGGCAGAACAGGAAAAATATTAAAAACATGACAAAGTATGACAAAAGGTCGACGCCTTAAAGTCGCGTGTCGGGCAGTGTGTGCTGCTCCGAGCGACGAGCCGGCACCGGCGACGTGACGATGTGTGCGTGAGTTTATCGATCGACGACCTATTGTGCATCGAGAACCACGATAACTCGAACGTAACTCACGTATTTCAACATAGGTAATGTCAAAAAAGCGTTACTAATTAGATTAAGAGGGTACTCTATTGAGCCTCACTTCATACAAACGCATTCTGCTGTTTTCTTCGTAGATAATGGCTCTAGAGCCATTATTTACGAAGAAAACAGCAGAATGCGTTTGTATGATATTTTTCCAAAAAATCTACATCTAATTCATACGGGCCTCTATTATTTCATATTTTCAAAAAAAAAATCACAAGAAAATATGACAATTCAAAAACTCGAAAAGAAACCGTTTTTACCGTCATGTTCAGGTTCAGAAATTTGAAAGTTTTTAACAAAAAATTAAATAATACAAGCACAGACATGCTTTTCCTCTAAATTTTTCATAAATAAATTATTTAGACCAATCCACTTTTGAAGAAGAAAACAGCAGAATACGAAACGTCTTTTGGTCAAAGTTTTTGTAGGTAAAATCATCCTAAGCTGCAGTTGTCCTTTTCGCACTTTACGGGGAGAGACTGGTGCAACGCGACGGCAATAGTTTCTTCAAATACCTATTTTTCAAATTCCTCAGGACTAGAGTCCTGTCTTAATCACGAAGCCTTAAAAACTATAAAGCATATTATTTCTCCTTCATAGTTTTTTTGGTCGTCAGGTAGACTCCTCATAAAATTTTCCAAAAGGATATATTTATTTAAAGCGAAATAAACACATTTAACATTAAATTAGTACTTTCTTTTTTACAGAAACTTGCGTTTCATAAATTGCTACTATATTTAAACATGTAAAATTATCATACTCATGAAAGCACGAGAAACAAAAACATGCGAAAAATAATCTTCTACTACAAGTATTTAAAAATATTGTATTGAATGCGATATCTAGCAGACATCTTTGTAAAATCAACAGTAACATTAAGACTAAGTAAAACTAATAAGACCTGAGACATTCACTTTACGTTGTAATATTCTATCAAGTATTTTGTGAAGTGGAAACTTTGCCTTCATACTCTGACCCTTTTTGTCTTTCAACTATTTGTTGCAAATCATGATCTTGAACGACTGCGAAAATTTTACTTTTTGCTAAGTTCAAATGATATGGCGAAAAAGTTTTTAACGTAGCCCCAATGCTTTTCAAAAATGCATCTACGGGGTCTGCAGTGTCCAACTCCGACATCTGGACTTCATTAAAGCTTGATACTGTTTGACTAACTTCTACGAAGCATGGTTCCCTCGTCTTAGACTTTTTCTTTTTTGTTTTAACTCTTTTAATAGGTACATCGGATTCGCCACTTGAATCTTCGTTGTCTGGCTCTTGGGTAATGACTTCGTCCCATATGAGAGAAGATTCTTTAGAAGTTCCTTCTATATCTTCTTCCGAAGTAGGCATGTCTCTGTAGAACTTTTTCATGAACTCTAGTTCGAAGTCATACTTGTACTGATTCGGTGAGGGTGTTGGATCGGTCAATTTTTTTTTTAATATCCTTCTGTGTACGTCTCTTATATTGACCCATCTTACTTTACAGACGGCAGCTTAAACAATTAAAAAATATTTTATCTTAATCCGACTGACCACATAATAATGGTAATATGCACTAATAGTTAAAAATAAATCTAAATTAAAAGCAAAATAGTTTGCGTAAGAATACTTAATAGGTAAGTTCGAGGCACCCATGGAGGATTTAATTTTGGATCAACTCTATAAAAAAGAAACATGCATTAAAAAAAACTACTTGAATACAGTTACAAATCAAATTTATGAAAAAGTAAGATTTCGCCTGTTTTTAATTTTTAAAGTCATAATACACTCAATTCTCACCACAATCGTAAACTAAGTGAGAACGACATGTCCAAAACAAATGGTAGGACAAAATCGTGAAATCTAAATACTACTTACCGGGTCGTTGTAATTCATCGCCTATCTTCTGCCACGCGACTTCCCTTGCATTAAAGTCTATGTACTTGGGATGGCTGACGTCGTACAACACGGGATTTTCCTTCACGAGGTTTATAAGCTTGATGTCTACTTTCTTGTGGAACATAGTGGCGTGCACTGACCGGCAACGTCGGTCGGAGTCGCGTCGCTTCGTCGGGCTTCGATCGTAGTCGGGGCCTCTCGCTCGCACGGTTTTAGGGTCGGTTTATATTACTGTTTTTTTTTTGTATCAATGTTACTATTGAAATTTGTAAAATGTTTTCGAATTTATAGGATTTTGAAGACACACACAAATGTTTTATTACTTGTAAGTATACTTTTATAAAGTTGTTTTGTTTAACTTAAATAAAACAACAATATTAATAAAATATTTTTACAATTTATGTAACAGATTTTTCGGCAGCTTTTTAATCCGGCTATCATTTTCTAGCCGACTGACAATAGGTAACTGTCACGCGCCCAAACTAGCTAGAAAAAATTAAATAATTCTAGAACTCTGTGGAGTTCAGTAGCGTATGGCGGGAGCGGGTAAAGTGCGTTCCGCATGTTTGCAGCGTCCGTTACGCACATTTGCATGGCTGCGTTCTAATATTATTTTAATTATAAAAGTTTTCTGCTTTCTTCTGTTATTGGGTTTTTTTATTAAACTCCCAGTAGCAGCTCGGAGTCTGTATTTATGCCCGGTTAATGGCAATAGGCTCGCCCCCTATTACATTGGACCTAAAATACCGGCGAAATGTGGGTGTAAATTAGTACACCTCTGCCTAACCCTTCGGGAATACAGGCGGTATGATACGTTGTTTTGTTTAAAAATAAAAGCGGCGCCATGTAACCCTTGCTTAATATCTGGCCAAGTGACTCGTCGTGTCGGGGTCGCATGTTGCGGCCCAAAGCGCCCGTGTCACTCTCACCACACTACCATGCCATCGTATCTAAATCTTAACGGCAATATTTTGACATACCTACCGATTGAATGATTCATGGATTGTGGACATAATTACATACAGTATTTTCTGTTTTAATTGAGCAGTAGGTTCCTATGAGAATTCTTTAAAATCTGGTTAGTTAGAGTTACTTATTGAGAAACATAATTTAAAAAAGTAAGGTAGATACTCACCTAAGAAGCTACTATTTTCTTTTGCTATTTGACTATTTACGAAGATATTTAAATTACAAATCGAGGTTAGTAGTTACAATAAATGCTAATGACTGCACAATGACTGCCACAATAGTCTAGTGGCCCTAAGCGCGGCTACTACGCTAGAGGTCCTGGGTTCGATTCTCAGGTCGACCAGTGTTATTGAGATTTTCTATGAAATTAATTTACACCAACACTTCGCCGGTATGTTTAGGTCCCATGTAATAGGGGGCAATTGTTCGACCTGGGGATCGGACCTCTAGCGTCGTAGTCGCGCTTAGGACCACTAGACTAATGAGGCAGTATATGCAGATAAACTTAAACAGTGTTTACTGTGTTTTTTAAAATGCGTATAATTATAAAAAAAAATAAGTAAGGTGCAAAAAATCATTGGTCTTGATCACGGAAGAGATAAAGAAGATTGGAATGGCCATGTGGGCGGGGCAGGCGCGCCACAGTCTTGATTAGAAAATCATAACTCGCCCGAATCATACATTCGCCGCGTTTAGTGAGCTTATGACTACTTCAGAGAACAGAGCTCCGCTTTAAACTGCCATGTTGTGTTATTCTTACGTAATAGACAAAATGTCAGACCACCAATATATAGCGAGGAGGTATATCTTTCCATCTGTAAGTCAAAAATAGCATTTAATTGCAAAATAATTGGTAAAAACATAAAAATATACTGATCACTATGAAATTCCAAACATCAATCATATTATTGCAACAAGTTACAAATAAAATACATTGCCCGATGTGTTCTCGCTTAATCAACACGATGTCGTAGTCCGCTTGCAATGTACTGCATGCATTGCGTTCTCTACTCTTCAACTATAGCCGTTGTTCGTCGTTTGCCGGGGTTGGCCGTGAGTGATGCACGGCGTACATCTATCGATATCGAGGTGACCGTGTAGTTAAATAAAAGCATCAATAGAATTCTCAACTATATTTACGTTTGACAAAGATTATTTTTGAAATATTAAATATTTAATTGATGAGAGTATATTTTTAGTTAGATGTATTTTATATTATATGAATCATTGAATGAATGAAGATGAAGCGGCATAGACCATTTTATTTTACTTCGATTTTAATACTGAATAGATACAATATAGTCTAGTCAAATCTAAGTCAAATACTATACCTACTATTTTATTTAAGTTTTAATATTTGATTCTATTCGACATATTATTCATGCAATTAATTATAATAATGTTATGTTATAACTCTATTATGTTATGTTACATTTCCCCCAATTGCTTAATGATTACGTTTTGTTCCAAGGACATAGTTTCTTTTAAATTAATTAATATCAAATAAAAATAGTTCTTGATTTTTATAAAAAAATAACGGACAGTATTTATCGATAAAAAATATCAGCTTTTCAAGCACTAGCGTATGCTTGTTGCGAGTGTGTGTCCTATGCCTACGGGAGCTTGGTGCTAGTGTGTGAACAAATTGCTGCCCACCGCTTTATGTGTGTGTGATTTGATTGTGTGCGAAAAACTTGTAAAGATAATGTTGCGTATGTTTGAGAATTGAAGTAGTGGGAGTAAAGCGGCGACACTGGTCCTAGAACAAAATAGCAGCTAGGGCCTTTCCAACCTTATTTATCTCTTCCGTGGTCTTGATACAAAGAAAACGTATGTAATTCCAGTTTAAGCAGATCTCGCATTGTAGAGGCTTCCCATACAGTAAGAGGATAGCGTATACCGGATTTGAATAGCTTGATGTGTAGCCGTGTGTAGGCACGGCTACATAACAAGCTATAGAAAACCAGTATAAGCTGCCCCTGAATTGTGCGGAAAGCCTTTACAATGGGAGGTCAGTCTATACTGGTATTGTATAAGACGAGGTGAAGCCGTACATCCGTCTCCCACTGACCTTGCTGCTCAGTGACGGGGTGTCTCCCTATAAGTATAGCATCCCTGGTCTGCACGTACAGCAGGCCCAGCTGGACCGGGTCCCTCTCGTCCACGTTGCGGTCGGAGTAGAACAGCCGCCGCTTGAGGAGCAGCGTCTCCTTGAAGTCGATGCCTTGCTCGCGAAGAGTGCGGTGCTGGTCGAGCCAATCCACTGCGACATAGTTAACATATTCATTTATTTATCCCCTTGCGCAAAAACAGGACTTTTATAAGTTCTAATATTCTGTCAGTGACATCGTAGCTCCTAAACGAATGTACATAGTACCAATTTTTTGTCTGAAAGTTCTCTCTTGATCGAAAGTGTAATAACTACAATTCAAAATTTGTTTCGACATTCATCAGGTCTTTTCTGGTTGATGAAGGAATATTGTAATCAGTCCGTCACGGGTAGCTCTAGGGTGCACACGTACATTATAAGGATGACGACGGTGTAAGTGTTCATATTTACCACCCACGATAGCACCCGTAAACAACTTCTATATAATATTATTATTATCTGATCGATTCGAAATTTGGTATCCTGCTAGTTCAATGATATTGCAAGAACATGATTACCCGCACTAAAGTTTACGTCACCCAAACTATCCTAGAAATTGTTTTTCACTTTTGTGGAAGAGAGAAAATGTTATTATACTAACACAATGATTGAGCATCATTCTCAATAGGTACGGTCAGCAACGAAAGTTGCTGAACACCGCCAAGTTTTGAAAACAACACAGCACCAATACTTTTCAATAGATTCGGTTTAAGACATTTATTTCTCAAAACAGAATACAATAATTCACTTACATTGAGAAACACTAGATTATTAAACATTAAGTGATCGGTGCGCAGCGAGAACATACGACCAGATCATAATTTATATATTGTATTGTTAGTCATTATTTTAGTTACACTATATTAGTAATACATTCGTAATCTTGAGTAGGTAGGTAAATACTTAATTTTTTCTTACTTGTAATGTAGGTAATCTAAGAATAGAATAAAAGTGTGTGCGTTGCGGCCAGTAACAAAAGGGGGTCTGCATCACGTATCGCAATGCAGTTCCTATAACAGTTTTATATAATAGCAATTGATGGCAATTATAAACTATTTTTAGTGATATAGAATTTTATTTTTTTTTTAAATAGTGGAAGTGATTGGATATCTTTGATATCTTTTGGTAAACTGTTATAAATTTTTGCGCCCTCATATCTGATATTCTTGGTTCCGTGATTGGTTCGTGGTTTGAGTAAACAGATATTATTAGCATTTCTCTGATTCACTTAGGAAAATGTTGGTCCAGTATGTAGAAACACGTACTACTTACCACATCTCGGGTCAATAAGTTTTGGATGATAAATATGTTTAAGCGTTTTGAAGATTTCATCGTGTTCAGCAACTTTCATTGCTGACTGTACGTCTGGGAAGTTTTTGCCAAACAAAATCTTTATCAATACAGTGGCACCTACCGTTATCATCAGTCTTGAGCTTGATGCAGAGTTGCTTGAGTGCCACATCTTCCTCCGTGGGCTGCTGCTGCTTCCTCCTCAAGGTCAGGGTGCCCGTGGCTGGCTCTTTGGTCTCCTTGCCTTCGGTCACCTCTTTTTCCTCATGACACTAAGAATATTTGCAATATTATCATTAGTATTAGGTTTATTTATAGGTATGTAGGACAGGAACGAGCTATGGAGAGAGCTTTGCTCGGCATTTCTCTACGCGACCAAATCAGAGATGAGGAGATCCGTAGACGAACTAATTTTACGACAGAGCTCAAAGGTTTAGCAAGTAGGCGCGAGGTGCATTCCGTCGCATGCGATTTCACATTTTAACGGTTTTGCTTCGATAGATTATGATCTAACGAAAAATAATGCGTTAAATTGTAAGCGGTACATTGGGGTTCACAATCTATCGACAGTTTAAAATCTCAAAAGATAGATTATGATCTAACGATGTTTACAATTTTAGGGTGATAAGTATTACATTCAAGTCGCGTAGTAAATGTTGCTTGCGTGATTCAGGATTTGTGTTCGTCATCGATGTCGCTACACTATCAATACTGCTGTCATGTACGTACCAGTCCATACTCGTCGTAGTTAGTGATGCCCATGCGTGCGCACACTTCAATCATCAGCTCACCCACCGACTTGGGTTCGTCCACTTGCAAGGTTTTCACAGAACCTGAGATAATTAACTAGATTACTTAGGGTATTATTTTAATACCACATGCATCATCACGACGTATATCTCGAAGGTTTACTAATGTACCACCCATAGTTACCCAGTATGTTTAGATCCCATGCAATAGGGTGCGAGCCTATTGCCATTAATCGGGCACTTCATATGAAAACCCAATAACACTTCGCTCAACCTGGGAATTAAAGTCATGACCTCTAGAGTGGCGGTCTCGCTTTGCACTATCAGACTAATGAGGTAGTCCAGAAAAAGAAGAAGAATAATCTAAAAAAATCGATCAAGGACAGGATTCGAACCCGCGTCCTTTAATCGGTACACTAGACGCTTAAACAACTACAGAGCTACCATGTCAAAAACCTCTAAGTAGCTACCCCATTGTCTGTCTAACAGTGATGTTATTCAATCTATTGACAACAAGGATATTTAAGTAGAACTGGGATGAATTTCAAGAATGAAGGTCCAACACAGCCTTGTGAAAAATTGTAGGGAGGTATAAGTACGCGGATACATCAATAAAGACCTATAGCTTTATAAATATCATTCTGAGTCCCGTACCCAGCAGCACTGGGCAAATATAATGAGTCGATGATATCCAGATCAACAGAGGTTCGCTATCTTGGCTTGCGATTCCTCAAAAATTACCATTTAAGCCCCTGGGTATTGGGAATATGGTCTCTGTAATGATATTTAAAAGGAAAGGAGGCAATTTAAATTCTTCAGATTTCCTTACCATCCACTAGCTTGACCCTCAGGTTCCTGACTCTGCAGATATAGTCCAAGGAGTCTCCATCTTTCAGCATATAGTATTCCAGGGTCTTGTCGTCCTGCAGCCATATTCCAGTCAAGTTGTCATCAGTTGATCGGAGGAACAATGCGTATTCTGTTGGAGAATGAAGGACAAATGAAATTCTGTTCAGGAACTGTAGGTACTTGAAGGAATTTTCTGCTATAACCAGAGATGTACTGATGGGCATGCACTACACAGTTCACCCATGTTTTAGGCACAAATCCAAACTCCCAATAAAAAACTTTGCTGGACCTGCATCCAACAATTACTTTCAGCAGGATTATCTCCCCATGTCTAGAGGCCATCCTACGCTGTTTGGATTCCTGGTCTCCACTTGATACCCTATCTTTTTTCATCATAATCATCATCTTCCTGCCCTCTTCCCAATTTATTTGGGGTCGGCGCAGCATGTCCTTTTCTTCCATTTACCCCTACTAGTCGTCATCTCACCATTCAATACTTTTTCCATCATATCTGCCTTAACACAGTCCGTGCTTTGTTTGGTCCCGCTCTACCTTTCTATCCCTCAACATTCATATTCATAACTCTTTTATCACGTGCGTTTCATCCCTCCTCATCACGTGCCCAGACCAATACAAAGAATGGCTTATCTTATTCTACCAACAATTTTTTACACCTATTTTTGTCACTTTAATACGAATAAGCGGCGGTAGCCTAATGGCTAGGGCGTCGGACTTGCGATAATTTGGTTGCCGGTACGAAACTCACCCATTACACTACCGACGTGAACCCACTCGTAACACAAGCATTTAGCTTAGCGCGAGGGGTTAACAAGAATACTAGTAATGTGCGGCCCACATTGCTAATATTAAAAAAAAACCTATAGTAAGCCACCACAGCACTAGAGAAAATACCTTCTTTAGCCAACTGGAAACGATAAGGATGTTTGATTCTCACCTTTCTTAGGATCTGGAACTATAACCTTGTCCTTAACGACCTTGTGTGCCTCCTTGATGGTCATCCGGGAGTCGAACTTGACCTTCCTGCTGATTGCGCCATCGTCTAGTATTATCTTCAGCGACAGTGACGGCATCTTGGCACTGTCCTGAATTTGATAACTTTTTTAAACTATGATATTTATTCTGAGAATCCTATTTAGGGGAAAACAAAGATAGAATCGCGGCAAATCTCAGGATTATAAAAAAAACAATGCCCAGAATAGTAATGGTAGACCGATGATTGATTTAATAAAAAATAAATATTACTACTAAGTTCATATTCAGAAAATTACCTATATAAACATTAAAGAATTGACCGGCCATTTGCCCATGGCTTCGCCCACATTGCATCCTAGTTAGCAAGATGTTAATCTGGAATATTGGAGCTTGCTGATTGTGAAATAATTATTAAAATCGGTTCAGTTCTTTCAAAGTTTATTTATTACAAACAAATCTTTCCTCTTTCTAATATTAGTATAGATATAGATAAGCATTTAAAGTTTTTGATGAGGATTGATGAAGAGGGAATGCTCGCGACTTCTCCCGCTTCGTTTCGGCTTTTCTGTACTATAATATCGCTGGTTTGCGAGAATAGCGACGGAACTAAAAATTACTAATTTAGAGACTGGCATTTTTTTTATAAATATTATTACCTACGCTACGAGTGTTTTGTCTCAAATGAATAATGTCGCTGTCTCTTTCTAACGAACGGTGCGCCTCTGTTCACTATAAAACGTTAAAGATTTATGATCGTTTGGGATCAAAGAGAATTATAACCACAGTCTTTGTTTGGGATACATAATCAATTTGACAGAATTTTGAGTTACGTCGATGTTCTCGCAAACCAGTGATATGTATGTATTATACATTTACACCTTCCCCTTGAATCATTCCACCTTTTGCTGAAAACTGCATTAAAATCCGTCCGTCCGTGTCAGTCCAAGAACAGACAGCAAAAGCGACTTCATTTTATACTAAGTACCTAAGTATGTAGAGATATGACGCATTGGTTTGCGACGACTCTAACCGCCAGAGTAAGTCTCTATCTCTATCTAGCATAAAATGCATATAACTTCCTCATTGTTGAACCAATTTTAATGTAGTTTTCGTTGATCGGTTATATTTATGGTCCCAAACATTTTGATGTGTAGAAAAATATACAGTCAACTAACCTAAGTAATGTATTGATGATTGATCTAATGAATTCTAATCGATTTAGCAACAAATATTACCTTAGATATTAAATTTAGATATTTTACAGATATTACCTATTGCTAAATCGATTATCACCTACATGACTGTCTCATTAGTCTGGTTCTAAGCTCGACTGCTACGCTAGAGGTCCGGGTCGATTCCCCGGTCGAGCAAATTGTTATTGGGTTTTTCTCTGAAATTCTGAGTAGCAGGTCGGAGAGTCTGGAAACACCCGGATTCGCCGGTATACGGGCGCGTCTATTGCCATTAACTGGACAAAACTCCTACCTGCCATTGAGAATTTCATAGAAAAACGTAATAACACTTCGTTCGACCTGGAATCGAACCCTCGATCAGAACATCTAGTGTAGCAGTCGCGCTTATAATCAATACATAATGAGGTCATTTTGTATGGAACATAAACATTAATGCTTATTATCAAGAAGTCCCATTGTTTGAGTTTAGGCGCATAATTAATGTTTACATTCATTTCGATATTCTGACATAAACTACTTGCCTACGTATGTTTTCCTGGTAGATACTGTGCTACTTATAACAACAGAACACAATTGAGTTACCCTTTTCTAAATAATATATATTTTTTCAAAACCATATTGGATAGACACGATACGATCGTGAATGTAAGACTAGGTATTCAGGGGCCGTATTACCACGTATTAATGCCATCATTTTTACGTTGTGAAATAGGGACGCCACTATTTAACCTGTAGAGCGGCATCCTTCTCTCACAACCTAAAAATGATGGCATTAATACGTGCTAATACGGCCCCAGGTCACATAATATAATAAAATGAGGAAACTTATTTGGCAATACGACCGACGCGCCGATGATGCTGTTGTCACACCACATTATAACAGATTGCTAGAGTATGGGAAATTCCGGTAGGTACCTAGACTGTGAAAAAATCGACCATTTATATTTTAATTTCTACTTTCAGGAATATTTCGTTAGGATACCTATACTTATAGGTACTATTTTTAAAATATAGTGTATATAAGGTTTTTATTTATATGTTTAAGGTGGGTAAGCCTCCATTTATACGTAAGTAAACTCACGCCCTTCTTATTATAAGGGTAGGCATGAAGTACTTAGAGATATTCGTCACCAGAGTGGGGGCTCAACTAAATAAAACGTTTTTTATACTCGTGTTCAGATATTTTGGAAAGGATCCGATAATTCAGTGCTAAATACTTAAATGTTCTTTAAAAAAACACTAGCAACAGTCACTGCCGCTAACGGCATAAGATTATATTATTCAACCCTTCAGACTATATTATAGACACAATGTAATAACTATTATTCTGTACAGAACGATTCGAGCACCAGCTCGATACGGGTTTTGCTGAATTAAAAAGTCGATCAAATACTTACGGTTACAAACTGCTGCAAATTCCACGTTAATAGCGTCCACAGCACACCACAAACTGCTATGTTTCCCGGTTACTGTGACTGACAAAACAGACTATGATTTCATCGTGCGGTTCCGACGTGTTTTCCTTAATTTTATTCTATAATTATTATCAAAAATGTTTGTTCTGCTTACTATATAATATCTCCATATATATCATCATTTATGTTGGTATGGTATTGAACCGGCGAATCGTGGGTGTACATTAGTACACCTCTGCCAGGTAATGTTATGTTATTTGGTATTGAACATCAGACGGAGGAAGTAAGGATGTCGCTCTACACATTAATTTGTGCCATCACTCACACACAACTATATCTAAACGCGTTTATTATTGCATAAATAATTAATAATTTAAGTAATTAAATATCACTTATTACTGTTGACTTGCAACTAAAATAACACTATTTTCTTTCCTACCCAAGAGGGATACGGCGCTGTCTCTCTTTACTACAGGCTACTTCGTAGCCTATTTAAGAGGACAGTACCCCAACCACTATAGTGTAGTGTACTTAAGTGTTTATTTTTATTAATTAACGTGTCTTGAGCACTGTACTACACCTACTTTTATGAAATAAAGATTTTATTTATTTATTTATTTATTTATAATCGGCCTATAATGTTCCCACTGCTAGGACACAAGGCTCCTCTCGGTGAGTGCGGTCCGTGCGGATTGATAGATGTCAAATGTAAATGTTTAAGCGGCGGTAGCCTAATGGCTTGGGCGTCGGACTTGCGATCATGTGGTTGCCGGTTCGAACCCCACTCATTGCACTACCGACGTGAACCCACTAGTAATCTTGTATTACGGGTGGGTTGACGTCATTTAGCTTAGCACGAGGGGTTAACAAGAATACTAGTAATGTGTGACACACATTGCCAGTACCTAAGCTTTTTTTTAAAAATAATGTATTCCAATGTTTGGTTCTAGGACACGCCTGTTTCCTTACGATGTTCTCCTTCACTTTTGGGAGCAGTGGTGATAATTTACACAAAGCAAAGCGCCTGTCTGTGTTCGAGCCTACGACCATAGTGTAATGGAATCTAATAGTGGGGCAACTCGCCGTCTAGACAGGTCAACGATGAGGTGGGTTGCGGGGCAGAGCGGCGTCCCCCCGACCCTTAGTCGCAGGCGTCCCGTCCGGCCGACAGGTAGTGCGCGCCGGTACTCCGCTGAAAGTTTGGCTCGCGCTAGCGCTTATTATAATTTCTTTTACAATGCGTTCTACATGTGCAGTTTACGGTTGTTTGTCGGCATCGTACAGAAGTAATAGTGAAAACTTGAGATTTCATCAATTTCCAAAGGATGAGAATCGGTAAGTGCCTACTAACCGATTATACCTAAATAAATATTATCTCTACTTAGTAAACAAAGTCGCTATCCGCGACGCCGTGCGTTTACTTCTAAATTATTTTAACCTTCCAATGGATTTTGATTTAGAAAATTATTTTGGCTTGATTCGGCAAGCTGGTGGAAATTGTCGCGAGCCCACATGTATACAGTTCACAAGAGCGTTTAGAAAAAGTTATTTTCATCAGTTGATGCAATTGTCTGACAATGGAAACTGTATGGAAGATTTTGACAGCATATTGTTTAAGTATAAATGATTTCGTTAAAAAACATAATTTGACTGTGAATCATAATGAGACGATGGCAAACCCTGGAAATGATGAAACCTTGAAAACACCACGTAGCTTTGATTTACCAGAAGCAAATGCCTTTTTATATATATGTGGATATATATTGAGACGCTGTATGCAGAAACATAAATGTCTACAAATGGTTAGATATGCTTCTTCATACACAACTCAACCGTCATCGGCAAATGTTTATCTGCGGGAAAGAGCTTACAATAAGACTGTTGATATATTTGGTGGTCTCCAAGGAGTTCCAGATGATTTCCTAGAATTTTGCAAGGAATTAGAAAATAGACTTATCGATTCATTTCCCACGTTCGTAGGGGACAACGTTGGAGAAAGCTTATATAATCAAATCAAATCAAATCAAATGTTTTTATTTCAAATAAGCTTTTACAAGCGTTTATGAAACGTTATTGACTCTAGTTGCACGGTTCCAAAAGGTTGATCCTATGGAGAAGAATCCGGCAAGAAACTCCATGGACACTCTTTTAAAATAAAAGATCTATAATATAATCGTCTATAATATAATAAGATAATAATATAATCGTCTAACTCAAATAAAATTTTCACCACCGTGTGATTGCTTCCCATTGCAATTTTTAATTTTTAGTTTGTATGTGAGGATGAGAATCAATTATATTGTGAAATTTAACAACCGAAAATTAAAATCATCAAGCAATAAATGTCGCAAATATTTGTCAGTTCAACATCTCTAAAGAGATAAATAAACTGGAGATTTTAGCCCGTTTTATTTAATCACTTGGTCCTGTCGCGAAGAATAAACAATAAATCGTGAAGGTAATATCTTGCTAGAAATCAATACAACTACTAACACATAGATTAATTTGGACCTACAATCATTATCACCTGTAAATCAACTTTCAAACAAAAAAAACTAAATCAAAATCGGTTCATCCGTTCCGGAGCTATAATGGCACAGACAGACACACACACACACACACAGACGCATCAAACTTATAACACCCCGTAGTTTTTGCGTCGGGGGTTAAAAAGTAAAAGTAAGTCCTTGAAAAATATTTTTTGTGACAACCCTAAGCTATTTTCAATGTCTAGACGATTGTCGGCATTTCGACGCAGACAAAGGAGTGCGCTGTGCGCCTACTATTAGATTTCATTACACTATGCTCCGACCTACAATTCGTAAGCCGCGGTCGTTAACCGTGGGCGCCTACCACTCCACCATTATTATTGCGCTGGACAACAACTATCAGTTACAGCCTGTTGGCGTTACGTTAATGTTCCATGACAGGCATCAGTTTAGGACAAGGATAATAGTTTAGATAAGTATATATATTTTTTTAAGACCTTACTAATAATGTGGGTCACACATTACTAGTATTCTTGTTAACCCCTCGTGCTAAGCTAAATGCTTGTGTTACGAGTGGGTTCACGTCGGTAGTGCAATGGGTGGGGTTCGAACCGGCAACCACATGATCGCAAGTCAGACGCCCTAGCCATTAGGCTACCGCCGCTTCTAGGCTATATAAAGAGATACTTACTTATATGTTTGTTTTAATATAGGTAAGGCATGAAATAAGTGGGTCGGTTAAAGTTATGACTGGATTCTAAGAGGATACTGATAGGTCCTTACCGACTAACAGGATAAAATTATCGTAAATTATATTAATACATACATATTGGGTAAATCTGTCTAATGAGGGCAAAGTACATATCGCTCACACGTAGGTACACATGTTTGATGTGAATCAATTCAATGATTTGAAATACTTTGAATGATTTATTATAGTTTCAGGAAAATATGCTGCCGTCGTAACGAAAAAGGGCACAAATAACATTTTCCATTTTTTTTTACAAAAAAATATAGGCAGATTGGACTTTTAATTCTGATTCCAAATATGTATACAACTATTTTTTTTTTATGGTAGTTGTGCCCTTTTTCGTTACGACGGCAGTATGGCCTATCCAAAACGATGAAGGTATTAAAACAAGACACGGTCCCAACCGAGAACTAGTTCTGTGGTATGTGGTGGTGTATTTTTTAATGTCGCAGTGGTTTAGTTAATTATTATTTTTTAAAGCTTACTAGCAATGTGGGTCACACATTACTAGTATTCTTGTTAACCCCTCGTGCTAAGCTAAATGCTTGTGTTACGAGTGGGTTCACGTCGGTAGTGCAATGAGTGGGGTTCGAACCGGCAACCACATGATCTCAAGTCCGACGCACTAGCCATTAGGCTACCGCCCGCGCCGCTTTGAATATATGAAGGGGAGAGAGTCGCAGGCGCTGGATAACACAGACACAGCACCTGCTGCCATGAACTGTGGCCCGTGAGCGGCTACAGTTAATGGCAGCTGGATCTCATTGAGATTCCGTCGCCGCTGGGCGGGATGCGACAATAGCGCCTATTTTCCCACCCGAACCACCAATTAGGTGGCGAGGAAAGACCTCACAAATTATTCAAAAAGCAAGGCTCCAGTAACTAGAGTACGCACGGCTACACATCAAGCTATATAAAACCAGTATAGGCTGGCCTTGAATTGTACGGAAAACCTTTACAATGGGAGACCAGTCTAAACGTGATTTGTATAGCTTTATGTGTAGCCTTGTGTACTAAACACGTAAATAATACAAGGCGATGTAAAATAATGGACGATGCACGGTACGATTGATCACCACCACCATTGTAAGGGTACAAGGGTTGAAATAAAACTAGTTCTATATAAGAATAAGTTTATTTTTATAAGAAAATAGTTCTATTGTAAAACTACAAGATACATCATCCAAACTAGTGGCTACAGACTAGTATACCAGGGCTGGCCATGAAAACGGGACAACTACTTAAATATGTTATACTCATTTAGGCCCGATGAAAACTCTCTCATTCTACTATAGGCCGACCGTTTAACTCGCGTATCGCCTGCGCAGTAAGAAGGGAACAAAAAATACTTATTATTTTATTCTTTACCAACAATGTCTATCTCGAGATAAATCTTTGGATTATTGACTCCGTGTGTAGCGTTACCCGCCCCCGTTCCCTTCTTACCGCGCACGCGATATAGTTACCCACATTTATTTTTATTTGTCATATCCTATACGATTATAGGGCAATACTTGTATATAAATAGATACCTAGGTATTTATTTGTATTCGTATCTCAAAAACGGCTCTACCTTTACCGAGGCGAAAATGATTTGACTTACCCACATAATAGTTAAAATAGTTGTGGTGTGTTTTATAAAGAGGCAAGGAAGGTACTTATGTCTACTTAGAATAAACTACTAATAAAAAAAAACAAACTTCTAAATAAAAAATCTTTATTAGAATAAATAAAATATTAATAACAAAAAAAATTTGTAAAGTATACAGATACAGTAATAAAAAATATGAAGCACACGATTTAGTAAATAATTAAACAATATAGGTGTATTCGAGAGGCTGGCAATTTTCAGTAGAAATGTCAATGGGAAATTATACGTTTGTAGAGGTAGGTATTAATAAAAATGCAGTCTAAGCAATAATAACTTAAAATTAAATGAAAATTAAGTCGATTTCAGGATAACAAGATACATAAAACAGGTGTCAAAATTAATATTTCAGTTGCAATGGACATTCAACTTAGTTTCATAGTTTATTTCAAAGCTTGTTACAGCTAAATTTAATTAAATAAATATCTTATAATACGCCACAATTTTCTATACTTATAATAAAAAATTGCCAGCTTTCGAATACACCAAAAAATACAACATTTCGAGAATAATAATTAATTATAGTTATTTACAAATAAAATACATTATTTATAACTTAGTTATATACTTACTATATTAGTTATTACTACGAGTTCGGTCACCATATAAAAATATTACTCTCACTCCGCGGTCCTACGCTTACTTTGATAACTAACTTTAAAATACGTGAATTTATTTTTGATATAAATATTAGCTATCTCAGGCAGGATTCGAACCGGTAAGACGCTTTAGCCACTACGCTACCGACACCACTGCCTGCGATATCGATTTTCTCTTTATATCTTTAAAGATATTTAGCATTAGTAAATATCAAAAATAATAATAAAAAACAAATTAATTTGAAGTTTAAATAATGATTGTATAAAACCATCCATAGGGCTACTCAAAACCTTAAAGATATTGAAGACTGAAATCAACATAATTTTACGCTCTTAAGTTTGACTCGCCTGGAGATAATCGTCCTTATGTAAAACGCCGTCCGAACTCTCTTCCGAAGCTTTTAAAACCATGTGCATTCCTTTCTATAGAAAACTCGACAATTGACAATCTTAATTATGTGAAAAGTTATTGCTCTGTTCTCTCGTGCATCACGAGTTTAATAAAAAATAATAGGACGACCATCTAAACACTGAAAAATCTATCTGGAGGTAATCAACAATCTTTGTTGAGTTAGAATATGTTGCACTGAAAAGAGCATTACTTTTAAAAAGAGAGACTCGCAAAAGAAGAGGAAGTAAAAGAATTTGTGATAAAGTTGTTTAACAGTTTTAGAACTATTTTAATATTATATTTGTTTTCTCTAACCAACCAGTAAGGCAAATTTTTATTAGTCTTTAATTACATACGTTACTAAATAAAATTTTACTAAAAGCACACGATTTTTCATAGCAATTCTTAGCTTTACTTTCAACTACTGTATGCAACGGTGTTTCTGGCGCTCGGACCACCGTATTTTGCAATGACACTATATTTTCCGTTTTAAAATCCCAGAGATGACATACCACCACTACGCCTGTATTCCCGATAAGGCAGAGCTGTAATTAATGTACACCCACAGTTCGACGGTATGTTTAGGTCCCATGTAATAGGAAGCGAGCCTACTACCTATCTTACCAGTAGAATATTACAAATATACACTCACAGTTTCCAGGTGTATTTGAAGTCCCGGGTAAAAGCTGGGTAAACTATTAACCAGGCTCAAAACTCCTACTAAGTTCTTTTTCAGAGAATTTCCTAAAAGAACCCCGTTCAACCTGGGATTTTAATCCCAGGAACTTAAAAACAGCAGTCGTGCTTGTAATCATTAAGGCAATTATCTATCACGACATAATTATACATCTAGATAGATTCCGTTGAAGTAAATATTTTGCTATGATCTACATGAAAAATAACATGCGTTTTTTTTTTATTAATACGGTAATTATTAGAGAAAACGTTACTATAGATTAATTATTGGTTAGCTACCATACATGAAGGCGTCAGGACCTAACCTACTTAGCATAAAGCACAAACATGGCACTTACTTTCAGAATCACACTTTTCTATCACTATATCAGTTTATTATTACTTTTTAAAATGTAAATTATAATTTCGTTGTACAAAAAATATATAGGACTAGTACGATTTAGTCAACTGCACTCGTTAAATGGGGGATTCTAGCCTTCCAACAACTTTTCCTATTAAAAGCCATTTTTTTTAAAGTATCTGTAGTGAGCTTAATAAGGAAATTGGTCAATAAGACGGGTAGAATCACCCTTTTAATGGTTGTTGTTGACTGAATCGGTATCCTGTGCGTCAGTGTTGTAAATGAAAAAATAATCTTCAGACATTTATAAAACCATTGTAAGTCGTGATTCTTACGACAATGTTTTCGGAATTTGCTACTAGTTTCGACAATAATAGTGCCATGAGCGAATTCGATTCGCAGCTTCGCTACGAAATCAGCTCATGACTAAGGGCTCTGTGTAACTCCAATACTAGTGTGGCAACCCTGAATGGGCGTGACTAAAACCGTAAATAATAGTAATAAATAGTAAATGTTATAGTAACGCAGTGTAAATAAATGTAAAGTTATTGAATATTCCTTCCGCTGCCAGAATAACAACCTTAAATTAATATACTGAACAGCCAGGCAATTATATCATACACTCACATAGGTTATGTACAGTCAAGTTCAGATAGTATAGACTAGATCAAAATTATCGGAACAACTCTCAATAATACATGGGATGTTTCAAATTGAACACCGTACCCTGCAACTGTCATTCAGATATGAATTTTATCCCATTGAGATACAGTTCAGTATTTTTGATAATTATTAACTTGGCTCTATATATTTGACGGTGACTGTACACCCAAAACTTAATCGATATATTTAATTTTCCACACAAATATCAACTTTCGAAGACGACAAGAATTATAGAAAAGATCTTCAAAACTTCTACATAAATTGAAACTTCAATGATAGAATTAGTTTCTTATCTGAAATCTTAATATGCGTTATTTTTCACTTCATGTCCCAGCTGTTCAGTATTTAGGTTTGTCGCATAAATATGTAGGTATTGTGACAAAATTCATTAAAAACTTATTTGGAACTAAGTTAATTTCTTTGGTAACAACCGTTACCAAAGAAATTAAATAAATAAACTTAATTAGTTACGGTATACGGGGAAGCTCATTACTATCAGAATATATAATTTATACAATTCTACAAAATATATATCTATTCATATAACCTGCCAAATCGATTTTACGCCCTTACAACCCACACGACTTAGGAATGCACAATTAGTCAAATGATTCATTTCAATTATTTACAATACCTGAATACATGAATTTTCAGAAAGTGGCTTTAGGGTGAAAACTGTCAAGATACTACACAAATAGATAGGTCCTTCTAAAGACAAAGCAATAGAAGTATGCAAGAATCGTAGCAAATAGTGTTCTGTAGTTTCTGCCTACCCCTATAGGAAAAAGGCGTGAGTGTATGTATGTATGATTTGACATTGGCATTTCAAAGCCCGAACTTTAAGGCGTAAAATCAATTCTAGACAGCAACGTGCACTATCAAGTTTACTTGCAATATAAATAATTATACACAACAGCATAATATTTGTATAGTTAACTTAAACATTGTAAATAATTATTATAATTGTCATTAATTTATTATGACGTAATTGTACGTCGTCTACGGTTTCCTCCGATGTACTTATAATATTATGTGACGGTCATATGCGCGTGCGCATAGCTAAAGGATTGCGTACATTAAAGTGTAACAAGTTATTTCTTCTTCTTCTTGTAGGTGAACTGAGTAGAATAATTTAGAATTGAAAGAAAAGATTAACACAGATAATAGATTAGATTAACCTTATTTATTTCCTTTCCACACTTCTGCCGGCAACACAATCCCATTTTTTTTAAATACTTGATATTGTGAGGATACGTGGGAGGAGGTGTGTGTTCCCTACACCAAAGGGAGTACCCTCCAACCAGATGGCCACAGCCCAACGGTTGATATCGGAATATTCTATAGATACCTACAACTAACAAAACAAATGTTATTTTCACAGGATTAACTTCATCGAACTTCTTATGGAGCGCAATAGATGTCGCTACAATATCACAAATCATTCGCACCTCTGTAGGGATCATTAGATCTCCGCAAACCAATGACTGGGCTGGAATACCCAAAGGGTAAACTCGTCGTCAGGCTTAGCGGCTTTTGAACACCCCTAATGTTTAATGTGCTGTCCAAGATACTCAAATTCAATATATTAGAGAAAGAAAGAGTACATGTTGTTGTACACAACGAAAAATATGATAGCTTCTCTATTTTGTGGATGGCAATGGAAGTTAATTTTCAATGGGAACCACTGAACACTCACAGATGGTCACCCGAACTATACTGACTGCGACAAGCGCAGCTTTACGTCGTAGATAGGGTGATCAGCGCGGGTTTTACTTAACCACAGAGTCCATGAACCACAATACTACTTAAAACCCATAACCATACAAAAAACCATACAAAACACCAACAAATTACACTCTAATGAACGCAACCTTAAACAAAACTAGCTACGTTACAATTTCAACATATTGCTATACTCTAAGGACTGTTGTAA
Organism: Subacronicta megacephala; assembly: GCA_958496365.1. Classification (NCBI taxonomy): domain Eukaryota; kingdom Metazoa; phylum Arthropoda; class Insecta; order Lepidoptera; family Noctuidae; genus Subacronicta; species Subacronicta megacephala. Next base: position 9,395,045 of record OY292538.1, on the reverse strand, counting down.
ACGTTTAGAAAATTCGACATAACTACAGTTTTGGTTATGTAACTGTTCTTCTTTAATGGCCACACAGGTACAATCACATAACAAAGTGTTATCGTACAAAAATATTGAGTTGTTATAAAAATAAATTAAACCTTATTTCAATGCTACAAAGTATGTTTTAAAATGAACACAGAACAGCCGCTGTCATTCTAACATGTTTTTTATCCCATTGCGATAAAGTTTAATTTAGTTTGTACATGGTCATATTTATCTATATTGGATACGTCGTAATTTTCAAAGCGTTTACAAACACCATTAACCATTCTACACAATCTCATTATCCAAGAACTCAACCTGTGGCCTGAAATATTTACTATTAATATTTATAGTGGATTTCTAGACCCTATAAGGACACAACTCACTCATTTGTACATAATTTTGGGCGACTTTTTTGGCTACTTGTGACTACTACACCTCGCGATTTCACCCGCTTGCCCGGTTCCTATCTTAGGGTGATGTTAAATAGCCTATAACTTTCCTCAACCACTGAGCCATCAAATGCAACAAAAGAAATTCGACAAGAAGTTCCAACGAATAGCGCATCCAAACAAACATGCTTTACAGCTTTTTATTACATTAGTATAGATTGGATCCAAAACTAATTATTGGGTATTACTAATCATCAAACAAATAATTACATTTGATTATAATTAACAGACAAGATTTGATTAGTCTCTACACATTATAAAACAGTCCGCTACCGCGTCTGTCTGTTCACGATAAACTCAAAAATGACGGATTTTCATTCGGTTTTCACCAATGGATAGAGTGGTTCAAAAGGAAGGTTTAAGTGTATAATTTATTAAGGGCGGGTCGCCAGTCATAGATATAATTTACATTAAAAAAATTATGTAGGATCTACCATGGGTTCTAAAAATGAGAGTTCACAGGAATTTCTTAATGTGTCCTTGTTGCAAACAGCTACCTATCCCACTCACTCTTTAAGAGTTAGATAGAGTTAGATAAATGTTTGCAACATGTTTTGTCGTCAGTGGAAACGCGGGGTTCGCTCTTTTAGTACTTTTCCCAAGCTCTTTACGTATTTAGCCACAGGTTGAGTACTACACATATGTAGGAGTGGTAGATTCTAACCGGTTTAGACCTAGATCTGGTACCAGGGCGAGCGACGCACCCAGCGCAGGCGGTACCCGCCCTGCTCCGTGCGGATCTTGATGGACGCGCCCTCAGCAGCTTTCACTGTCTCCTTCACCTGTGACCAATAAAAAAAAACATAAGAATCTTCGTTAGGTTAGGTAAACGTGTACAGCTCATTTATGCACTCGTAGAGTCCCATGTATAGGAACCCTTTTCCCATTAAGAATGAAAATACGAGCTGCTACTGAAAATGTTATAGAAAAACTCAATAAGATTTTGTTCGACCTGGGAATGGAACCCAGGATCTCGGGCGCAGCTGTCGCGCTTGGGACCACTAGATGAATGAGGCAGTCAAGAGACACAAGAGATTATAACAGTATATTATGCGCCTCTTTCGAGTCTTAAAGAGAAAAAAAGTTTAACAAAAAGAGTTTAAATCTTAAAGAATTCACGATGATCTTTATTCACGAAACAACGAAGCGAGGGGGGAGATATGTCAAGTTCCAGACGACCTCAAAAATAGGTTTGGTCAGCGTCATTAAGAATTTATTGTACTTGTAAGAGGAAGTTCTCTGATTGTAAGGACAAATCCAGTATCGACTAACCTCGCATTGTAAAAGCTTTCCGCACAAGGCTAGACCAGCCTATTCTGGATTTGTATAGCTTGATGTGTATGTACCTAATTCTAGTTATCACAAAAAATACTTACACTCTGCATCAAGTTCTGTGCATTTCCGACCAGCATCTCAGTCGCTTCTTGGTCTTCTTCAGAACCTGCGGATACAGAAAAGGAGGTTTTACAAATGTAGGACTACATAGAATAATGAGGTGTTAGAAACATCATCCTTAAGTAGTGACTTGAACATATACGACATAAGCGGTTGATCACCATTCAACCTTATTACTAAGTCTATAAAGTCGAAAACAGATCACCAGAAACAACGATTGACAATGACGTCTCTTGTCCTTATTATTATTGATAACTGAAAATAACCGTGTAGTTTAATGCGATTTGCAGTAAAATCAACACCAAATATCTATGTGAAAGTTCTTTGATTCTAGGATTTTAGTAAATGAATGAAGTTAGACATGACTGTGTCCATTAACCCATTATGGATGGTATTTTGGCTATACCGATATCGAAATGGGCTATGAGATTATATGACCTAGCACTTTGTCGTTTTAATTGCTAAAGCCTAATGGGACTGACAATCTTGTAGAATAAAAGTCCTCAATAACAATAAAGAGACAAAAAATCTATATGTTGACCCTCTGTTGGGTACGGAACTCCTCTCAGAATCCGAAGGGCTACACTATAGTCTACCATGCTAGCCTAATAGGTTGGGCGCCCTCGGACGCCGCAGAGAAAAAAAATCTGCCATACACCACGCCACTGGTATACTTACGATATTTTTCTTCACCGTTTAAAGTCATGGTGCAGTGATTGGACTGCCAAGTCAAAGGTCTCGAGTTCGAATCCAAGGCACGCATCTCTGACTTTTCGAAGTTATGTGCGTATTAATAATTAATTATCACGCGCCTGCCTGACTGCCTCGTTGGTCTAGTGGACCCAATCGCGACTGCTACGCTAGAGGTCTTGGGTTCGATCCCCAGGTCGAGCAAAGTGTTATTGAGTTTTTCTATGAAATTCTCAGTAGCAGCTCGGAGTCTGGATTTGTGCCCGGTGAATGGCAATAGGCTCGCCCCCTATTACATGGGACCCAAACATACCGGCGAACTGTGGGTGTACATTAAGTGCACCTCTGCCTAACCCTTCGGGGAATACAGGCGTGATGGTCTGTTATCACGCGCTTAAACGGTGAAGGAAAACATCGTGAGGAAACCTGTATGCCTGAGAGATTTTATTGACGGCATGTGAAGTCTGCCAAAACGCAGTAGGCTAGCGTGGCGGACTATAGACTTATATCCCTCTTGTACTGAGAGGAGACCCGTGCCCAGCAGTGGGACAATGTAATGGGTTGATGATGATGATGATTTAAAGTCATGATAAATGAATTAAATGATTTCAAAAAGTCAAACGTCGTTTGTATTCGAACTCGATACCTTTTACCTTAGCAGTCCAATGGTCATATCTGTAGGCTAAAAAGCCTTAGGCTATAGAAGACATAAAATGGTAGCGATGTGTTTTAAAACTGATGTATGTTATGTTGAATAATTAATATTAGTCACGTACACGTTACACAAGGGTGTTTTATCATAATATTTTACCTTTGTAGTCCGGCATGCCGACTGTTAGAAAAGCGAGAAGCAGAGCATTAATAAAAAGGAAGCGATTTTATATAATAATACTATTCTAGGAAGATTTACCATTTGGGCGGGCGCAAGCGGGTGTATTCGTTAATTGAAAACAATTTCTTGAATGTGTAAAGTATTTTTGTAAGCGAAATCGACGCGGAATCGGTTTGGGCCTGTTGGAAAACGCTTTAAGTTGATGGAATTGGCATGTTAAACTGGTGCTTATTGCCAATATGGCGTCGTTGCTTCGGCATCTTGGCAGTCCAACACTCAATAAAAACCAATTCCGCATCGTTAAATGTTAGAAGACCCTTAGAGATGTATAAAAAAACAGATCTATTGTATTTTATAATGTTCTTTAACATTGTTAGGTCTTATTATACTGTCATTGACTTTTTAGAAAAGTATAACTCGACTAGAATAATGACGAATTTGTAGGACCACAAGTCTTTTTATTAAATGTATTCGTAAGCAATAAATTTATCGATATTGCCTGTAAAAGCATAAACTGTGTCCGTTTACGTAGAGTAGAAAGTTATAATTGGCTTGCATAAGGTTAAAAAAGCTTTTTCGAGCCGATTTTCAATCACCAGATAACTTTTGACCACTGCAGTAAATTTTGACGGAAAACGGACGCTTTTGACTTTTTTGAATTGAGCGGGTTTGTTTCTGATTGCTTGAGATACACCCGCAGCATGACAACCGTAGACAAACGAATACCTTACCTTCTCAATAGTTTGCCTTCCAGTTTTAGAAGTGAAAACAAAAAAAGTAAATTTGCGAAATTGCTTAAGGAATTTCTCCTTAAGTCCCTCTGTTGTATACGCACCGAACTACCTGCTGTCTTCTAACCAAAGAAGTCATTAATTAAGACTTATAATAATTAGTGCTTATGTTGTTTTCTGTTCCCACAGACAAACCGTGAAAACGGTTTTGTGGGGCCTTGTTAAAAATGAAATTTTTAAAAGTTTAATAAAGATACATACATACATACATACAAAGGACAAGACGACAATGTCGACAAAAAATAATCCCATAATGACATTATTGCCATTAAAAATAGTTGAGACTTGATATATTGCTTGAATACTCACTCATCAGGTCACGCAAACTATTTTCACCTAGAACGAACTACGGCAAAAATACTTTTGTATATTCACATCTATACCTATTGTATAACTTGTATCGTATAAATGCTTATAGCTTCTATTGTATAAATGCTTATGGACTACCCCCGCTCGGAAAGTCGCCGGGGCGTGTCGAAGTTCAACCATCGCGAGTGATCTACCTACAAAAAACCACACGGGTGATTTGTTGTCACTTTTTGCTGGGGTCACGAGAGAGAGTCAGTGTTAATGAACTAACTGTCGATTCATTTGTCTGACAAAAGTTATGATGACGATATAAAAATCGGCTCTTATTTTAAATACGGCTTTCAAAAGGTACAGGTCGCCTCATATTAAAAGAATGCTGGCGATCAAGCTGCGCTTAGGCGATTTATCGGTCTATTGCTGGAATAAGGAAAGGCTAGTTCAAAAATAAAACAATACGCCTAGCACTGTCTCCACTTCATTCAGCGGTTCTTTTACGTGACACGACCTATAAACACGATGACACGTCAAGCTTCACAGTTTGCCTCTTAAACTGCCCTTATTCCGTCGCAATAGCGGTGATTTCTGTAGAGCAACTGTATAGCTTGGGGTGTTGTCGTGTATAAATATGTTGCGGAAGAAGTAAATAGAAAATATGAAAGTATTTCTTACCTTGAGCACCAAGCATGGTCGCCTTGACGGTGGATAAGATCTTGAGTTGAGTGCCGATGGTCGGGATACGTTCACACACTTGCAGCAGATTCTAAAACAAACAACAAGTTTATTTACATAATCGGAATAGCAATACATTTACAGATTACATAAACATACATACATATTGTCACGCCTATCTCCCATGGGGCTAGGCAGAGACTATAGATTTCCACTTGCTACGATCCTGGCACACTACTTTCGCTTCATCTACATTCATTAATCTCTTCATGCATGGCCGTCGGTTTAGGGTGCTCGGAACCTGGCCTTTTTTAAGAACATCCGCAATTTGGTTGCGGTACGTTCGCCGAGGTCTTCCCCCTTCCAACTCGTCCATCCATACTCACCATATTTCTTGTTTCGTCAATCGCCGTTCATCCATTCTCTCTACATATACACATAAACAACTCGCTTATATTCTATGTAACTAATGTTTATAAAGACCTCAAAGGCACAAGGTTATGATCCTTCAAGCTAGTCTACTGCGAGTTGGGCATACTTCACATAGCGTCGCGAAAATCTTTCAGGTTTCATGGTTTCCTTTACCATTTAAAATAATACGCCTATGATTACGAAAACTAAGAGGTGTCCATTAAACACTACTTAACATACCATGACGCCTGTATTCCCCGAAGGGTTAGTCATAGGTGAATTTAATGTACCTACGCCCACAGTTCACCGGTATGTATATTCATGTAATAAATATTCAATCTCCGATCCACTGACATTTATATAAAAACCCAATAACACTGCTCGACTTGGGAATCGAAAACAAGACCCGTAGCGTAGCAGTCACGCTTAAGATCACTAGACTAATGAGGCAGTTCAAGCACTAGGTATTACGAGTCAATGTTTAAATTTTTTATACTAGATGGCGTTAAATGTTGTCTGTACTTACAGTTCTGATTCTCTTGTCGGTGCATTCGAGCGCGAACTTCTTGGCGAGCCTGGTGACCTCTTCTGAAGCCTCCGCGATGGCCTTAGCTGTGGGCGATGAGCTCTCTCTTGCTGCCTGTATAGTCCAGAATATAAGGGGTAACCTTAATCATAATGTAGGAATGAATTAGAGTAGAGAGGTAGTCTGGCAAAAATGCCTAAGGCATTAAAACCGCCTTTGTACACATATGTACATATATGCTAATATTACAAAGATTGTGTGATCGATCTACTGAACCGATTGTGAAAATTCTTTCACCAATAGAAAGCTACATTATTGCTGAGTGACATAGGCTATATGTTATCAGGTAAAATTAAAAGAAATATATCCACGCGGGCGAAGCCCCGGGCGGAAAGCTAGTTAAGCATGAAATAAATACATAAAGTGGAAAATGACATGCATTAACACAATATGGATTGAATACGAATGTAGTTAAACGGGCTGCAGATTGTAAGAGACATTTTCTCGTGTATTATGAGACAATTTCTTATAAGAAAGTACTTGTATATGAATACCAAAACTAAGTCGGAGAAAAAAACGGGCGAACGAAAATGTTTGTTTTCGAACGGTGCTTTAACAATGAGAGATATATGATTGAGTTCTAGAGAAAAGTGGTAGATCTTGATATTACAGACAAAATGAAGAAAGTATCTCTTATTGTGCAATCACCTTACAGTGAGGGTCACTTACCGCTTAGATTGATAGCCACTTCTGTCCCAGTAGGTAGAAGGCGAGTGAGAGACATGTACAATGAGTATACCAACATCGAATATACAGCCTAGCTAAGCGCATATAATAATTATACAATATGATTCTCTGAGTTTGTTTCGACATTTTATTCTCAGAGGTCGTCAGATAAGAAATGTCGGCGCCATCTAGTTTTAAAAAATGTAAAAAAAAAAACTACTTGTAAAAGTGTCTTTAAAAGATCTATTTACAGAAATAAATATACATTTATCATTTAACAAACAGTTACAGCTTTGGCTAAGAGGGTCGCAAGTGCGCCTGGTCCTTAATTCGATATAGCTATTACGCCTGTATTTCCCGAAGGATTAGGCAGAGGTGTACGGTATGTTTAGGCCCTATATATCAGGGGGCGAGTCTCTTGCCATTAACCGGGCACAAATTCGATTCTCCTGAAAGCGATTCCCAGATTTTCCTGTGTAAAAAAATCTTAGTAGTGGACCGGATATTTTTTTTAAATAATTTACCTACGACGTCTTATGAGTGGTGATAACCACCCAACTGAACACCTGCAACCCGCAAGGTTAGGCAGAGATCTGGGAAAACCGGGGAATCGAAACCAGAACCCTTACAGCTGCGCGTGCGGACTGCTAGAGCAACGAGGCAATTAAAATAATATGCGCTTAACGTTATACTGTATGTGTTAGCATGAACAGTGCAGATTGATAGTTAGCATAATATTTATAAGGCATTATATGGACAGACGACCTGGCAAAGGTCGCTGGGAGTCGTTTGGATGCAGGCAGCATATAACCGGTCGTTGTGGAAGTCTATGGGGGGAGGCCCTTCGTTCGAGCAGTGGACCTTATTTGGCTGATATGATGATGATGAGACATCATTGATGAGGTATCATTAATTGTCCATACCTTTGGAGTCGGATCGTACGAGCTCTGAGAGGCGCGCCATAAGGATGGCCATAGCGCTTGGCGGCCGCGATGATCTCGTTGTCCTTCGAGGACCACTCCCGCACCGCCTTGTGCAAGTTGTGTGCTGCCACCTACACCAATATTACTTAACTATATACTATCTGTTTATGGAAATTATCTTAGATTTTGACCCGTCAAGACATTAAAGCAGTGCTTTTTTTTAATAAGGATATTACTAAAATCCTATTTAGAGTTACTTTGGATTGATTGATCGAAAAATAAGTAAAAATATAAAACGCAAACTTATAGAACCCAGCAAACACCTCGAGCAAAGATAGAAAGAGATGTTGAAGAGTTAAAGGGTTTTCGGAGCCTATTATTATTCAATAAAAAAAAATGATCGCCTAAAAATTTCGGCGTTTTTATTCTCCATCCTTCTTTTGTTTTATTACCTACTTTATAAGGTTATTTGTAGATAGCTATAGTGA